>CAUYQU010074898.1:0-35110 GCA_963574635.1 Cheracebus regulus
ACTGTCCCTCCCCTATTTCCCCCCAACACACCCCAGCGTATAGTGCTCCCCTCCCTGTGTCCATGTGTTCTCATTGTTCAACACCCACCTATGAGTGAGAACATGCGGTGTTTGATTTTGTGTTCATTGCAGCACAGTTTACAATAGCAAAGACCTGGAACCAACCCAAATGCCCATCAATGATAGACTGGACAGGGAAAATGTGGCACATATACACAAGTTTTTTTAAGTTATTATGTCTATAATTTAAAACTGAAAAGCCCAACTATTTTAGGCTATAAATATCACAGAGCTCCACTATGATTTTAATATTTAGAGAAAAAATGTCAAAAAGAATGTGACCATCTCCTAATGAATGCAGTTACTAAAAATGTCATCAATTAGAAATGATTTTCACATCAACAGAGCAGTCATAACAGTGTTTTTGAAGCTACAGGTGGTAGCCTACTAGTTGGTCATGAGTAGAATGTTTTGATGAAATAAAAAATGTAAAACACATCTCACATTGTACATAACCATTGCTTGATTAAACTCACCTTGGTTATGGATCATAGATATTAAAGTATTTTTAAATGCTTTATTATTTGTTATGTATTTATTATTGCTGAAACATTTTTAGAGTATCTACTGTGATAACACTCGGAGGTAAAACTCATTTTAAAAGAAATGGAAAGTTTCTTTAGAGCTCCTAACTGAATGGCAACAGCAGATAATTATTCAAGCAGTGAAGCATGAAAATAGAAAAGTGTAAGTTGTCAAGGGAGATCATAAGTTACTCAGGGGTAAGGAAAACCACTTTAGAGAAAGTATGGATTAAACTGATACTTTAAAGAATGAGTAAGGGTGAGCTTAGCATTCAGTCAGGCGAGTATATTTTATACAGAAGAATAGCAAGGGGTAAGAAGAAAATATGTTAAGAAACTGAAAGGAATCTAACCAACTTCGAGCAAAGAGTGTGAGAAGGTTAATAACTGGAGATGAGGATGGCAGAGTAAACAGGGGCCAGATTATACATGGCCTGATGAACCATATACAGCAATTTCAACCTTAAAGCAGGATACTTCGAAACCTGTGATGGATTATCAACTGGTTAGTAACATAATCAAATTTTAATCTCAGCAGAGTAGAAAATATAAAAAGAAAGGAGCAAGACAGGAGATTATGTGACAAGTCAGGAGACACCCATCCAAGTGAGAAGTGCTGATAAGTTGGCCCAGCGTGGTGAGTGAGGATGAGAAAGTATCATTTAATTGGATGTTGGCACAAGACCCCATAACTCTTGCCCACTAAGGTTGGAATAAGGGATTAGGAGCTCATTTGTGGTATAATGAATCTATTCAGCCCAGGTATTAGTCAACTTTGAAGGGCTTGACAGACACCTAAGTGTCTATGGCCATGAGGCAGATAAATAAAAGGCCCAGAGCCCAGCAGAGAGGTCTGTCCCTAGGATACTAGTATGCTCAAACCCTTAGTGAATAAATAGTAACTGAACATTTTCAGGGTTCAAATAACCATAAGAAGACAAAATTGGCCCTAACTGAAAGCCTAAGCATTATGAATTTTGGTCATGTTCACTTACCACCCACAAATGAAACACATAGATAATAAAACTTACCTAGTCACATAAATGGGAAAAAATAATACAATACCATAACTATAGAGAAGAAAACACAAAGAGGTGCTTTATAATGCTTCAATATGCAAATGTACATTTCTAAGAAAATAATAGTGAATAATATTTATTCTCTACATAGGACAATGGTGAACATAGCAGCTACAGACTTAATAAATCATGGTCTATAAATGATTTTGATTCCACAAGGAGCATTGCCTCTGAGGACACAACTTGTCAAAATGGTAAGAAACTCTTGAGTAGACTTAATTATACCATATACATTCTTCCTCAAGTACCACAGTTGTTTTAATCCTGGAAATTTCAGGGCATATGAAAATGACACAAGCAAACACAAAAAAAATGCTTTGTTTATATTTGAAACAAAAAGGTCGCTTATTTATAATTAGATTTAGCATCCTCTTCCCTGTCACTTATGTGTATATCAGGCAGGACATTTGAAAGTTACATAAAACCTGGACAAGTTCTTCACTGTACCAGTCTCCACCAGGATTTTGAAAGATGTTTTACATCTCTGACCCAGTCTTGTTAATAAAGCTGATAGCTCAACACCTCAAATGTTGTGACAGCTAAAAGCACTACATTTCTAAAATAGTCCATAGGGAGTGTTGAAACCCCAACTAAATATGGCCTGAGAAGGACTCTGTACATCTATATTTGAGTCCTTGTGGAGGAACTACAACTTAGCTTAATAGGTAGATAAGACTGAAAACCTAATTCGGGAGTATGTTCCTGTAACAATAGCTGAGGCTTGGTCAATCCCAGTGGCTGTATTTCAGCCATTGAAATGGCTGTATTTCAGTCATTGAAATGGCTGTATTTCAACCATTCATACACTCCTGAGTGTTCAAACTATGTTCAAATAAGGCAAACATCAACCTGTAACCAATCCAGCTGTTCTGTACCTCACTTCCAATTTCTGTACCTCACTTCCAATTTCTGTACATCATTTCTCTCTTTTTTTGCCTGTAAATTCTTCTTCCACCACATGGCTGTGCTGATGTCTCTGTGAATCTGCTGTAATTTTGGGACTCCCTGATTCCTGATTCATTCATTGCTCTATTAAACTCCTTTAAATTTAATTTGGCTGCAGTTTGTCTTTCATCAGGAGAAATTTGAATGTTGACTTAGAATGGAAAATAGAAGAAGGGAGCTTTCTAAAGAAACAGAGAACCAGAATGATAGGAGGGGGGGAAATACTTAAATTTATTACAAGTATCCCATTTTTTTTTTTTTTTGAGACAGAGTGTTGCTCTGTTGCTCAGGCTAGAATGCAATGTCATTATCTCAGCTCAATGCAACCTCCACTTCCCAGGTTCAAGCTATTCTCCTGCCTCAGCCTCCCAAGTAACTGAGACTATAGGCACCCACCATCATGCCTGGCTAATTTTTCTAGTAGAGATGGGTTTCATCATGTTGGCCAGGCTGGTCTTGAACTCTTGACCTCAGGTAATGCGCTGGCCTCACCCTCCCAACCTGCAACCATCTCATTTTTTATCTGACACCTAAGCAGCGCTTAACAGCACTAAATCTAACAACATATTGATCAATGAAGGGCTGTTAAGATAGCCTTTGTAGGAACACAGGACTGATTTCTGGGAGCTGAAGAATGATCATACAAATACAAGTTACAGGGGTTGGCCAGATCCAAACACAGGTTTATTAACTTAATTTTATTTTTTTTTCTGGGCTGCTTTGTTTCATGTCTTAGATGAGAAAGACATGAACATGTATAAATGAAGGAAGGCATGAGTGGACAGAGAGAAGTTAAATATAGAGGGGAGAGTTTCAGTATTTTTTACCTGATTAAAAGAAAGATGGAGGAATCCAAAGCACAGTGGGATTTGCTCCATGCTGCCCAAGTGAAAATCTGATTTACGTCTAGATGCAAGTAAGTTCATGGGTTGGGCACCAAGAGACTGAGAGGTTCTCTTCCACAGGCTGGCATTTCCTCAGTGATGTCAGAGAGGCTGGGATCCAAGGGAACCAGACAGGAAGTGGAAGGACTCGAAATGTCAAAAGAGAGCATATTTGAAGTACTTGCTGTGGACAATGGGAAAGCTGAACAGAGAAATGTTATTTTTCACATGGGGGGTAGATAGCTATCTCAGCGGATATGTGGCATTTACCAGAAGATGTTTATACATGTTGAATATTGAAGATAAGTGTTCTGAAAAACATACAGTTCTAATAAACTAACATAAAGCAATATTTTCCAACAACTTTGAGGGAAAGATTGTTTGATGCCACAGGAATTGCTTGGATGCTGGAGAAGAATGTGGACTGCAATAGAGGGCCATTTCCTCTGCGTAAAGTTTATAAACTAACAACAAAATACTTATCGCTTTTTTTTTTTTTTTGAGTCAGAGTCTTGCTCTGTCGCCCAGGCTGGAGTGAGTGCAGTGGTGCAATCTTGGCTCACTCCAACCTCCACCACCTGGATTCAAGTGATTCTTCTGCCTCAGGCTCTTGACTAGCTAGAACTACAGGTCTACGCCACCACTCCCAGCTGATTTTTGTATTTTTTGTAGAGGTGAGTTTCGCCATATTGGCCAGGCTGGTCTCGAACTCCTGACCTCCAATGATCCTCTCACCTTGGCCTCCCAAAGTGCTGGGATTATAGGCGTAAGCCACCACATCCGGCCATTTCTTGCTTTCAAAGCAAGAGCTTAGCACATGCTTTAAACCTACACACATTATATTAAGTCAGGTAACGAGTCATTAAGAAGGTTTAGTTCTTCTATCTACTTTTGCCTATCATTGTAAGTTGTTTCAAGATGCCCTCAAAAAGGGAAGGAAAATATTCAGACCACTTTGCAGGAGGTTAAGTTTTAGGCAAGTTTTAGGAGTTCCACACAAAGTTAACCAAATGGACTGCATTATGTTTGCAAAAGACTTTCCAGGATTAATAAACACACAGACTCTACCTCTTTGTTGCAGAAATGAGGAAGGAAATCAAGAGGAGGAAAGGGATTACATCCCGGTGCCATCTCAAGGGCAATTTTTTCAAGACTTCTGAAATAATTCAAGAGCTTAAGTACTTCCTCCTGTTTGGAAACCTGAGTAGTTGTATTTTAAACCTATGTCCTTTCTCTAGTAGAGGTGAGGAATTAGTAGCTCTGAAAAATTGGATTTAAGAAACATTTAGACCTCTGTTTAGTGCTGTGGAAACGCTAAAATGACAAGCGACAAAACAGTTCACCAGCAAGCTCTGGAGAATGCCTCATTTGTATGTATTTGGGACACAAAACAGGGATCACAGCATACACGCTGAAAGCATCAAACTTTGACTCATAACTGGAATTCAGTTCTGGTCTTATGACTCATTAACTGTGTCACTAACTTTGCATAAGTTACTCTTCCAGGCTTTAGTTCTCTTTTCTATCAATACATGTGAGAAACTACAGAGTGCATATAGTGATGCTTATCATGCATAAAATGAGTAACAAATTGAAGACAGAAGCTATTGTTAAGTGATGTGGAGGTCAATTTAAACAAAAAGGTGGTAAAGTATAAAGAAAAAGCCCTTTCTTTTTCCAAACCCTCACTCTTATTTCAGGCCAGATTCAAAATCCAGTCATCTTCAAGCCAAAACCTTCCAGAAAAATAAGTTTATAACCTATAAGTTGTCAGCACGACCACATTGAAATGTTTCCCTTGGCGAAGGTCATCTCTGGAAAGAGGCTTTTATTTTGGGAACTTCATATATTAGATTTTGCTATCAGAAAATTCCCCACCTCCAAACATCTAAATTACATCAGCTATAATCTGATTACTCTTGAATTTACTTCAACAGCACCAAAAATCATGTTCTATCTTTAGGGCTTATATCACTACCATGACAAATACCACTGAAAATGATAATAATTGTTCCTGTGGGCTTATCAATCCTCTTACAACAGTTCTTTTTAGGTTAATGACCCAATGTGAAACCACTTCATTCTAAATAAACCCGTAAAAATACATTTACCACCTCAGCAAACCTTTGAAATGCATGGGCTCTGATTTAATACACCAAAATAAAGAGTAAAGTTTAGTTTTCTTTAACCTCTGACTTAATAATGCTGAGTATATCTGGAGTATATTTCATGGCCTCCAATTTTATCAATCTTTATGTAAAACCTAAGCAACTTTTTAAAAAATCATCACTCCTTCTATGTCATCCCATATTCTTTGTTGACGTTAAGAAAAGAACAAAATTTCTGGGTGTTGTCAAATTAAGATCATGTATAAACCCAATGGGTCTATTACATATTATAAAAATTATCTTTAAAACCTCTTTCTTCAGAAAGGCATTATAATCCTCATTTTAAACCATAGAACGAAGGTCCCAGTGAATGACAGAGCTAGAATATAGGTTTGATTCCTGTAGATTTTTCACTTCCCCTGATCCCTCTCTCAGTCAGGAAATATAAGTGCCCACAAGTCCCAATATGTCTCTGCTGGGATTTAAGAAAAATTCTATGGAAAGAGCAAGATGTCACAGAAAAAACAGGACTCACTCTACCTTTGACCTATCTTCTTTCAAGGCTCTCTCATCCAGCGTTCATATGCTCCCACCCCCAGAATGGGAGAAAACAGCAGTACCTTTGAATCGGTTAATAATATTCATAGCTGCCACTCGTGACATATGTGGAAGCCAGAATATGTCTATAATAAGTATAGCAAACTGCATAATAATATATATGTATAATCTCAATTTTGGAAGAAAAAGTGTTTGTATTATTAGCACAAGCACAGAGAAAAATCTAAGAGATTATATAGTTTCTGCAGAAAAAATAAAATTTGGGATGGGAGGAAACCCTAATTTTTTACTTCATGCAATTCAAACATAATTTGTTTTTATAAGAAATGAATACTGCTTTTGAAATAAAAGAAAAATTACTGAAAGAAGTAATGACATAAAAATCAGGATTGTGGCTATCTTTGAGGAGAATAAGAGATTGGAGTAATATTTGAGAAGGTTCATGAGGAGAGCTTATGTGGGTAATATTGATATTTTAATTTTTTCTTTTTCTTTTTTTCTTCAGAGGCAGGGTCTCACCCTGACGCCCACACTGGAGTGCAGTGGTGGGATCACTGCTATTTACAGCCTCAATCTCTGGAGCTCAAGCCATCCTCTCACCTCAGCCTCCCAGAGCAGCTAGGACCACAGGCATGTGCCACCATGCTCAGCTAATTTTACTTTATTTTTTTAGAGACAGCATCTTACCTTATTGCCCAGGCTGGTCTAGAACTCCTAGGCTCAAGAGTCCGCCCCCTTGGCCTTCCAAAATGCCAGGATTACAGACATGAGCCACCACACCTGACCAATATTTTAATTTTTGATCTAGGTAGTGGTTACTTGAATCATCAGTTCATAATACTTTGATTTTCACATCTTTCTTTTCTATCATCTTAATAAAACTGCTTTTAAAAAGACTCGTCAAAATCAATTACCAATATGTTCAGGTTAATCACACTTCCAGATTTTACTCCTGTTTCCCAGTGTCATGTTAATAACTCTGACTTGTGCTCCCCAAAGTTTTCTAATTTGGATAGTAAATTACATGGTTTTCTATAAATAACCTACTAGTATTGTGGTATTTTTAAAGCTAAAAGAAGCCTTAGAAGTCAACTAGGGCCCAGTGGTTTCAAAAATGTTGCCCAGAAAGCATTCTGAAATGTGTGGTAAAGTTTTTGGGTGTCCCAATGCCTAGAAGGACTGTGAGTATTTAGCAAACGGTAGCCAGTGGTGCTTATTTCTCTACAGTAGGATAGAACTGCACAACGGAATGTGATCTCGATCTTGTTTTAAAGATAAAAAACTGAAATCCAGAATGTTAAGTGGATTACCTGAGTACATTCTTAATAAACAGTAGATCCCATGGCTAAAACCTTGGGCTCTTGCCTTATCTACCAGCCTTGTGAGGCACTACGCCAAAACCAAAAACCTGTTCTCTCCATCTTTCCTTTCTTCCTTCCCTTTTCTCTTCATCCTTCTCTCATTTGACTTTCGAACTAAAAATGTGGGTTTTTTAAACCTACGAAATAATGGCAATATCATTCAACTTTTACTTATAAGTGGTAGAAAATTCAATTTAGCATCAGAAAGCAGGGAATTGTTTATTAGCCGACTGCAGTAAGTAATTCAGGGATAAATCATTCTGAAATACAGATTAAAGACATAAAATCTCACTTCTTCTAACCCTTCTATTCTCCCTCCAGTTATTTTTTCCCCCTCGCCACTCTGCCAAGCTCAGTTGCCTATTCCCCAGAATACAGGATGCAACATCTGTGGTAGCTTCCACTGAGATTTATTTTCTAGATTTTCATTAAAATAGCAACTGAATTGACTCAGTAAAATGTTGCTTATCGTAACAAAGCCCTTTAGAGCCTTGCAGATTTGCATTTAATACTCTTCACTGACATTAAAACATTGATAATCTGTGCCTAAAGAGCAATTTAAAAAACCTTTATACTTTCTATTTAATAGAGGTAGCTTCATAACCCTTCATTTTCATGCGACTCGGATCTTAACATACCTTAAGTGGAATCACTGACTTAGGCTGAATGAATCTGAGACTTCTTATAATCTATTGGTCCTCCCTATATTTCCCAGTCATGAAAAATAACACAGATACATTGCAAGCCCCACAGTATGAGCCTTAAGCATCTCCTTAAGAATTAATGATTTCTGATTTACCCAAAGTATTTTCATATCTAATGGATCTGAGACAGGAAGGGAATAAAAAGAAATGGAAGTGGAGAGGTAAGGGCTATAAGTTTCCACAAATTATCTACTCCTTGTGGAGGAATTCCTCACTACTAAAAACTGTACTGATGACATTGTGCAGTTAGCTGGAAGGCTTCAAAATAAACCGATAAACAGTAGACCGGCAGGTATGATCCAGGAAACTCACATGTGCAGATATTTTTTTCCTTCAAATCATTGCCCAAAAAAAATCATATCCAGCAACAATTTGTGTCTTTTTTGGCATCTGAACACAATCTGATGGAAGAGTCATTTTTATTTCTCCATTGTGTTCGAGATCCATTTTGGAAAAAAAAAAAAATTAGAGAAGGTGAAAGAGTACTGGAAACTGAGAGATCCACTAGCGGAAAGACACAGGCTGCATTTTCCAGGAGCGCATCCGGTGTGTTGCAATAGTAATTCGTTTGAGCCCTACCTGGGCTCAAACTACTATTTAATGTTCAGAGTCTCAGATTTGCTCTGAGCTCAAGTACAATTACAATAATTTTAAAGCTTAATGAAAACAGAGACAAAGCTGTAGGATATCATGAAGCACATCAGCCTAATGCATCTGGAGTAGAAACTAACCAAAAGGAAAGAAATGAAAGAAAACTAAAAAAAGAAGATGAATATATCAAAATGGTCATATAACAATAAAATAATATAGTTTGAAATGCAAAACAATAGTAAGGAAGAGAAGGAAGTGGCTAGTGAAGTTCGATGCTGAAAAAATATTCACTAATTAAAAGGAGAGAAAAACGTTCTAACTAAGCAAGAATGTAAGTGAATAATGAATGCACTTTAGAGTTGAATACAAATGACCAGGAACTTGAAGCTCCCATGTCCTCACTCAGATAAAAGTTCCCTGACAGAGGGAAGCAGCATCTGCTCTGATGACTTCATGAAGGAATGAAAATATCTAAAAGACAATGATTCAGGCAAAAAGAATAAGGAGAGAGTTTGACAATGGGAGTACAGAAAACATGCAATATTATTTAAAAAATTTGAAAACTGAGGAAATGATCTAATTGTCTTTAGAAGAATATATCTCAGCAAAATGACACAATGGAAGATTAAGCCTGAATTTAGTGACCATTTGAAAACATGGCCTCACAAAACCAATAACTTCTATGTTAAAAGTACAAACCAATTTACAAATGGCTTTAACCAAATTTTTATGAAACTTCTTTAAATGCAGGATAAATGTAAACCCTCTGATTCCTACTCTGGAGTTGTACCAAACCCAAGCAAGGACAGTACAAAATAAAGAATCAGGCTGGGCACTGTGGCTCACACCTGTAATCCCAGCACTTTCGGAGGCCAAGGCAGGCAGATCATCTGAGGTCAGGAGTTCAAGACCAGCCTGGTAAACATGCTGAAACTCCCATCTCTACTAAAAATACAAAAAGTAGCTGGAGATGGTAGCACATGCCTGTATTCCCAGCTACTCCAGAGGCTGAGGCAGGAGAATCACTTGAACCTGGGAGGTGGAGGTTGTAGTGAGCCAAGATCATGCCACTGCACTCCAGCCTGGGTGACAGAGCATGACTTGTCTCTAAATACATACATACGTACATACATACATACATACATACATACATATCAGAGAGTAACCTCATGTAGATTAGACAAAAGCAGGGGGATCTTGCAAATCAGCAGGAAAAAGATGATCTATAATTCAGTAAATGTTTCTTACCCTTCATATAAACAAAGATAAAATTAAAGTCCCAGATCTCACATGTAAAAACACATGGGGTAAAAAACCTTATAAAAATCTTTTCATCGAAAGATGTACAAATGCTACATGTGTTTTTCCTATCCAATAAGCTGTTCTTACACATTATTTTCTATTTTAAATATCATGAAAGGGCACAGAAAATCACAATTTAGGATGAGAAACAAAAGTCTGTGGCATACTGAGAAATGTAGTGAATTGTGTATTTTTAAAGTGCCTATAAGAAAATCTAAAATATCAAACTTGCCATTATTTCAATGTTTGAAGAGGTACTTTCTTTACCCAATCACTTATCTCTTATTTAAACAAGTAACCTTTTTTTTTTTAGAAATGCTTTCAGATCTGATTTATAATTCACCCATTAGTTAAAGAATAAGCTTTACTTCTCGTAGTGAAGAAACTAGTAAACATTCACTGAGATGATCAACTTCATTAGCCTTCTTAGTTCATTTTCACTCACTAGATGCTAGGAGCATAAGTCAGAGAAGGCAAATTTTTTTCCCATTGAAACAAAGACATCTCAGTTTGGATACATATTTTATTTATAAGGAAGGAAAGTGGAGTTTCTCTATTAACTACAGAATGAACATGAGTGTTAAAAAACAAAGAGCAGAAATTTGGCTTTTCAATTTAGTTTCTGCACTAGTTCTGTTCTTTGAAATATTAAAATGTATTTGTATTTGTGTTTTGCAAAAACAGGAATAAAATCAAGCTACTTCACAGAACCTGTAAAAAACATGATAATAAGTAATATAACATGAATAGAATTGTACATAAAACATATGTAAAAACAAGGAAATAGTTGCATATATGTTATTACATATGAACATGAAAAGAGCATAATAATGTGTACGAGTGACCTTCATCTGCACTGAATTACCTCACTTGTGATGAAGATAAAGGATCATACAAAATTCAAATCAGTGTGAATTTTTCTCAAGTAAAAATTTTACTGAATATAGTGTGTGTGTGTGTGTGTGTGTGTGTGTGTGTGTGTGTGTGTGTGTGTGTCTGTGTCCATTCAAAAAATTTTATCTCAGCAGAGGCATCCATTGGGTAAGAGTAGGATCTATGTGATTATCAAAGAAAGAGTAGCAAAGATTCCTCATCACTTTGGTTAATAATTGCTTATACATTTACTTCGGAAATTCTCATTTGCTTAATTCTGCAGGATAGATGAAATAATTGTCAATATCTTTTCCCCTACCAAGGAACGCTAAGTCTTTCCTCTATGTTATTCTCCAAGTGAACTAATCATTTAACACAGATTTAAAAGGTGCATTCTAGTTACCCGATACTTTCTATGTGACTAAAAATCACTTTGCCAAAAAGCCCAGTAAATGGCCATAAAATAACTTTTCTGCTTCAGCTTAATGATAAACTTCCAAAATTAATTTCATGACTGAAAATGTCTTGTGTTATATTTCCATGTGAGTTTTATTTTCTCTTCTCTACTAACCTTCCACCATCTGAAGACTGGGCATTATTTAATCTTGTTAGCAAGCATTTGAGTTTTTAACAGGTATCTCTATATACAGATATGCCCAACCAATCTTTTTTCCGTTACAGAACCAAATTAAAAACAAGGAAGATAACAGGGATTATGCTTTCTCATTATTTTTATGTTTTACATAATTCAGCAGTATTATGTTGCCATAAGAGCATAGCAATCAGTATTTCTTGAATATATAACTAAGGGTAATCTGATAAAGTAAATGAATGAGCACACAAGCAGCTAAGAACCACAGAGAGAGCTGGGTGTGTTGGCTCATGTCTATAAACCCACAGAGACCAAGGTGGGCAGACTACTTGAGGTCAGGAGTTCGAGACCAGCCTAGCCAATGAGTAAAACCCTGTCTCTACTAAAATACAAAAATTAGCCAGACATGGTGGTGGGAGCCTGCAATCCCAGCTACTCAGAAGGTTGAGGCAGGAGAATCACTTGAACCCAGGAAGCAGAGGTTGCAGTGAGCCGAGATCACGCCACTCCACTCCAGCCTAGGTGACAGAGTGAGAATCCATCTCAAAAAAAAAAAAGAAAAGAAAAGAACTGGAGAGAGAGAGAGAGAGAGAGGGAGAGAGAGATGCAGCAGTAGGAACCCACTTGTAGTAGACGGCTATCAAGCCTTCAGCCTTCGTTTCTGCCTGATTTCATTTCCAATGTTATAATAATCAATAAGGGATTTGTTATTATTTCCAAGTTTGGAATCTATTCTTTTCTCCTCAACTTAGTGTTTCGAGTTAATGCCTTTTCTGGCTCAATTAAATCCTGAACACTTGGGAAGGACACCATGAGATTATCTTGAGATATCAAGAAATGACATTTCAGAAATGTCAGACGTCCCAGCTCAAACAGGCAAGACTGTGGATGAGTCTTGAATCAATTTTTTTTTTTTTTTTTGCCATAGACTTGATGGTCTTCGTTTCTAAGTGCCAAGGAAATCTTGAAGCTCATTGTAATCCTCATTTTGTTCGTCTATTCCATATGACTTAAATTCTACTTTCCTTCTGCTTCAAGTTTCATTGTATTGTTATATGGTTCTCAAGTTGGTTGGGCCAAGATGCCCTGTCTACCTCTCTCAATCATCTCCCTTGGAAAGACCAAACATAATCTTTTCAATGTTTAATCACCAGATCTGCTCTCACATTGAATGCTTTGATTACACAGAATTACAGAAATGAAGTCCATATCTCTTTCCTAGAACTTTTCAGTGCTGTGTCCCACCCCTACGATTGTAAAAGTGACTTCAATAATCAAGTTCAAGTTCACTATTGTCCCTTTGGTTTCTGGTCATTAGACAGTGGCCACCTTTGTTAAAGACTTACTCCATAGTTAGTTTCACAGACCCAGCAACCTTCTCCAGCAGGCTTGACTATCAAGGTTATAGCTTTTATTATGGTCAGATCTGCCTTGTCTCTGACAATTTGAAAGCTGATTTTTGTATCACTGCTATTTAAAGTCCAGTGAAAAACCTTGAAGGGAGGAAAATAAAACTTTGACTTCACTAACATTAACTGTTCTCAGACCCTCACCCTACTCTGCAATTTATCTAATTATAGGTTCAATGTGGAGCCTTACTCTTCATTTGTATGACTTTTCTGCTACTTACATTTCTTTTTATAGTGTACAAAGTTTCACATCAAGTTGGAGATTCTAATGTAACTAAGCAAAGAGAACATTGCATTTTTGTATTAACCTAAATTTGCAGTATATAAAAATATTGACATCCTGAACTTAAATCCATGAAGTATGTCAATTAAGTGATAATGATTCTAGAATTAACTGTGACATCAATATTTAAAATTAATAAAATCAATATTTAAAACTAATAAACCATTCATTTTTTTCATAAAATAAAGATTTTATGTTAATCTTCATTTGTCCTATAAACCTTGTTAAAAGCAATTTATAATTCCACAAATAGTGTATTTATCATTTTATTTTGGGTGGATCTCATGAGAGTTACCTATTGTATAACAATTAAAACTATTTACTTAAAAATTCTAGTTTATGTTACAAGTTATAGTATTATCTCTGTCGTTTTTGTGAGTATCCAAGGAACAGGCTCATACAATATGCTTTATGTAAAATAATATTCTGTATTCCTACTAAGTATTTTCTGATTTTAAATTTTTTGATGATTAGGCACAGTGGCTCACACCTGAAATCTCAGCATTCTGGGAGGCTGAAGCCAGAGGATTGCTTGAGGCCAGGAGTTCTAGCTATCCTGTGTAATATAGTGAGACCCAAATTTCTGTCTCCAGAAAAAAAAAATTTTTTTAATTAACTGGCTATGGTAGTGCACATCTGTAGTCCCAGCTATAGGGAGGCTGAGGCGGGGATTTGGCAGGGATCACTTGAGCCCAGTGATCTGAGGCAACAGTGAGCTATGGTTGTCCCATTACACTCCAACCTGGGTGACAGAGTGAGACCCCGTCTCAAAAAATAAATATTTGTGGCTTTCCTTAGCATTAATATCTTGAAGAAAATGTTAGTTTTTCTTTTTTAATGCTTTATACCTTGCTTTAAAAGTAAGAGATTAAGTCAAGAATAATAGGATTCCATCCTTGTATTTTCCCCCATCTCCCTCAGAGATAGATTGAAGGGAGTTGACAAAGGTAAAAAGGGAACTCCAGAGATGAAGAAATAATAGTGGATATAGTCATTATGGCACTAGCAAATGAGATACCCCTTCACCCAATTTTAGTAATTCAATAGGATCTTTTTTTACTTTTGCAAATAAGTTCTTAGTTACCTGCCCTAAAAGAGATTGACCACAATTTCTGCATAAAAGGAACAGTCCTGGACTTTTCCCTTGGCAGCTTTGGCCATGGGTTACACCTGGCCTGTCCACCCAGTAAGTGGGTCATTGGAGAGCACCTGGCCCAAGGACATACAAGGTTGCAATGGGATGAAGGTGGCCATCACAAAAAAATATGTCTACTTCCTAACCTCTGGAACCTGTGAATGTAATCTTATTTAGGAAAAGAAAAATGTATTATAGATATACTCAGTTTGGGGTCTTGAGATCATCTGAGATTATCTAGGTGAGTGTTAAGTACTATAATGAGTCCCTATAAGTGACAAAAGAGAAGAAGACACAGACACAGAGAAGGTCATGTAAAGACTGAGGCAAAGACTAGAGTTACAAGGCAAGAAACATCTACAGTCACCAGAAGCTGAAAGAAGCAAAGAAAAAATCTTCTCTAGAATCTTTTAAAGGATATAGCTCAACCAGCCATCTTGATTTTGCACTTCTGGCCTCCAGAACTGTAAGAGAATAAATTTCTGTTGTCTTAAGCCAGAAACAATTTGATTTTTTGGTAATTCTGATATGGCAGGCCTAGGACTCTAATACAAATATATAATTTGAAAAACACCCTATAAAAAGAGCCTTCAATAAACACTCAGCCTGTCAGGGAAGTTGGTGTTTAAATTATCCCAATAGATATGTCTCTGAGAGTTTGAAAATAAAATATAGAAAATAATGAAGATGTTCATAACTAGAAGAATACTAAGAATAAATATAAAGAGAACAGTCAGAGAGAGAAGCTAAGTCAGCTTCCTGAAGAAACAGAAATGGATGGGTGGGGTGAAGACAAATAATCCAGCCAGGGCTTGACAGCCCTCCCCAGCTACTGTGATAAAAACCTTTACTTGGCGTAATTCTCATTTATAAGTGTAACCTCTGATGAGTTTAGTAACGTCTGGTCTTTGCAACTAAATTATGCTTATTAACACAATCATTCTAAAATAGCAGTAGGGGTTTTGCTGTGGTCAAAGTTTATACATAGAGTTAACTACACTTAGATGTATCCAGTCATAACCAGCCCTACCAGTATCCCTCGATCAGAGTTCTGATGCTTCAAACAAGTATTTTCTAGACTCAAGAGCATATGCAAAGCTGCTATTTGGAAAACCCCTCAGAATTTCCTACACATTCATTTGTGCCGAGGTTGCTGGCCTGTTATCCTAGTGAGTACACCAGCGTGTATCTCAGTTTCCACAAGGACTCATTAATAGTAGCTCCTACAGGTTATAGAATTCAGAGTATCGACTAGTCTAAAGTCATGGTGCCTCAAAAAATTAAAAGTAAATTGCATAAGCTTTGCCAATGAAATTGTATTTTAGAAGATAATCAAGTACCATTTATTCAACCCTTTAGATTTTTCAAGATCATTTTTATTTCAAAGGTATTGATCAGTACACTATCCTCATGAGATAAGTACCACTTTACTAAATTATATATTTTATTGTATATTGTTTGTGTCATACATCTATTATACATTATTATATATTTTATGCTGTTTTCCAAAAAGAAAGTTAGTGAAGAAGTTATATGAAGAATGCCTCGAGAAGTGTTAAAATTATTGAATATTATTTTCCTTATAAAGTCCTACAAAATTAGTGTCTAATAGAATTTAGTAGCAAAATAAATTGTTCTTCTCTTTAAAAAGTCATGATTACTTTTAATAAATAACAAAAAATGTTGTTGTGTTTTCTCATTTTATCTTGATTTTAAGAAGCTTAGAGTTCAACCTAATGCTTAATTATATGTATTATTTTAGTGTATTTCAAGAGGGCTGTGTGTCACAGTGGTTACGCTCAATTTTGGATTCTGCCATAGCTATATTTAAATCCTGACTGCCAACTGACAGTTACATGACATTGGGCAGGTCACGTAATCTCTCTGGGCTCCAGTTTTTCTATCTATGAAGTGGAGATAAAAATAGCACTTACTTCAGTGGGTTCTTGTGAAGAGCAAATTAGATAATACAAATAAGACACTTAGAAATTGGCCTGACCCTAGGATCAACATAATGCACTTATGCCTGTATTTCTGCTTTGATACCTTAATTCTAAACAACTTTTTATTTTTTAATAAAGTTAAAATATGAATATAAATACAAGACATAAGAAAGAAATACTAAGTTAAAAAAGAACCCAAATGGCTTGGAGAAATAGATTAATAAATGCAACTGCTGTCTTTAAAAGTCTGCACTGAATTTCTGAGCTTTCTTTTTATACCTCCTTTAAAATACAGTTATTAGTGGTTAGATAAGTTAGAACAAAGGCAGGGGGAAAAATGTAGCATTTGGGACATCATAAAGTGATGTTTGGTCACAAAGATGAAAACTGGCAATTTCCTCTTATTGGTAGAGATGGAAATTAATCTTACTAGTCAGTCACAGAAGTGTTATTTTCAATGTGCCCCAAAGTACTGATCCAGTTCTTTTTGCTCCAACATAAATCTCATTTTTAGAAGTATAGGATAGCTACTCAAAGTGAGGAAGCACTGATACGAAAGATAAAGCAAAATTAGAGAAATCTACAGAAGAAGATCTAAAAAAGACGCAGTCAGGCAGACATCAAGCCCAAGTAAATCTAAATGATGATGTTTTGAATCAAGGACTAGCCAACATATAGCATGTATGAATATTTGTAGACGAGAAAAAAAAGACTTCTCAAAATAAAATTAGGAAGCAATCAATAAAAATATTTGTGATATGAGAACTATCTTTTATTCTAAAATGCAAACTTAAAAATAAAAACCATATTAGAACTAGAAAAAAGTTTGGGAAATTTTTAAAGCCTCATTTAGAGGTCTGTCATTAATTTCTTTAATTCACCATAGTGTGAAGAGCTACAAATTCCAACACTATTTTATTTATACTCTTTCTAAAAAGACTTATAGCTCAATAAAAAAATAAATCCAGAAGCCATAGGCATATGCAGATCTTTTTATTGCCAGGTAATTATTTCAGTATGAGATGTACTTTCAATCAGCTGTATTTGTCAAGTACTCTCGTCTATTGTCCTATCAAAATCTTTACTCAGGACTAATTGCATTGATTGATGCAAAGAGATTATTAACATCACTTTTAAGTTTACAAATACGAAGAGTAATTATTTTTTAGCCTACAAAGTTAACCCTATATTTCAAAATCTCTTTAACAAAAGGCCAAAGATTCTGAGTTCTGTCTTCATCTAATCAAGTCAACAGTGACGTTTAGAATGCCTGAGGTCTTACAGATGAAAATAATATGACTCATGTTCTACCTGGTTGCACTGGTCATTGTCTTTTTCCAGTTATTAGTCATCATAACTGAGATCACAGTGGTAAGAAATCTTGCCTTAATGTTCCTCATTTGATTCAAAGTAAAAATCAAGGTTTCCACTGAAATATCAATTATTCATGTGGTATGTCTTTTTATCTATTATATATTAAGTTGCTTTTTTTTTTAGAGATAGGATTTTTTCGTTTTCAAGGCATGTCATAGGTATGTCTCTGAGAATTGGAAAATAAAGTATAGAAAATAATCAAGATGTTCATAAGTGGAGAAATCCTGAGAATAAATACAAAGAGAAGAGTTAGGGAGAGGAGCTTAGTCAGGTTTTTGAAGAAGTAAAAACCTGGACTGTAGTGGCAAGATCATAACTTGCATAGCTTCAAACTCCTTGTCTCAAGTGATCCTCCCATCTTAGCTTCCCAAGTAGCTGAGAGTACAGATCCATGACATCATCCTGGCTAAGTTTTGTTTGTTTGTTTCTAGAGATAGAGTCTTGCTATGTTGCCCAGGCTTGCCTCAAACTCCTGGCCTTGAGCAATCCTTCCACCTCAGCCTCCCAAAGTGCTTGGATTATACAGACTTGAGCCACCATTCTTGGCCTAAATTTTATATTATGAAGATGGACTCCACCATCATTACCCACATGGTTGGGAATTTGTGTAGTAGACCAATAAACTGGTATGACAGAAGTTTTACTGATATTTGTAACAAGCAGGGGTTTCTCTAATCATAGAAAAATTCCCTGAGTCTGGCAGACTGCAAAATGTCTCCACAAAGATGTTTGTATCATAATCCCAGAATCTGTAAATGTTACATTGCATGGCAAAAAAAGGATTTTACCAATATGACTAAATTAGGGATCTTGATATGAGATTATCTTGAATGATATGGATGTGCCCAATATAATTGCAAGGGTCCATTTAAAACAGAGGCAGCAGAGTTAGAGTCAAAAAAGGCTAAGCTATGACAGCAGAGAAATTAGAAGATGCTAAACCACCATCTTTGAAGGTCAAAAGTGGGACCGCAAGCCAAGGAACGCAGATGGCCTCTAAGCTAGAAGACGTAAAGAAACTAATTCTCCTCTAGAACTTCCAGAAGGAATGTACTCTGCCAAAAACAGGGTGTTTGCTCAGCAAGACCATTTTGAACTTCTGACTTCTAAAGAATAAATTTGTGTTTTTTTATTTTAGTTTATGAGTAATGAATTTATGACAATTTGAGTGATGGCAGTTTGTCACAGCAGCCATAAGAAATTAATGCAGTATTTCAAATTTACTGTATTTTTATTCATATTTTTGCATGTGGTCCATGCAGGTATAAAAGGGTGATACATAAGTAGGTGCAGACCCTAAGCAGCCTCCACTGGGTAAAAGCTGCTCTTTACTGGTTCTTCACACCTAAAAAACAAGATCTTCTTCAGTTCAGGTCATCTCTTTATGGGCCAACTAGATACTTTTTAAGGATTACCTTAAAGGTTCCTTCATAAGAATTTCATGAAGCAATTGGGACTAGTAAAGAACTATTCAAACTGAATTTTAGAAGAAATGTTTACTTAGATAGGTAAAAACAGTAAAATTTAAATTATATATAAGCTAATTATATTTTATTATGTGATTTCCATGCCTTTCTCACTGGGCAATTTATGAAATAAGTAGTTGTGTATGGGCTAAAGGAAATACTGATGGGTTCTACAAGCGGAGTGGCATCTGCTTTATTTTATTACTTGCCTCTGCATAATCCCCAGTCCTCTTGAATTTTGAACTTTTTTGTATCAGGAATAATTCTGCCTGTTGAATTTTGTTCAACGTTCTGAATTTTAAATCTAGGTTTTCTTCTATGAACAACTATATTTGTTCCAATTTTTTTTAATCTACCATTATTTCATTTAACAAACATTTACAGAGTGCCTGCTGGATGCTATCCTCTCTTCAATGTACAAAACTGTCCAAAATGCCTGCCTTATGGAGTTTAATTCTAGTGAGTCTGGGCGAATATGTGAAGGAATAAATGTTTCTTCAATGTAAGTCTAGTAAATGTATCTGCTGGAATCACCAACCAAAACCAAAGAAGGTCTCCTTTCTTTTTCTCTAATGGAAAGAGAGGGGGTGTGACTGGTTGGAGGTGAGGAAAGGGAGATGAAAAGAAGCATTAGAGAGGTGATAGTGACTTTATTGACTGGGGGCACAAAAAAAATTTCCACATGGAGTGCTTTTTCAAAATGTGCTTACCCATTGCTACAAACTTCAGTGATGATTTATTTCAATGCCTTGTAAATAGATGTCTCTGATTTTGCTACTAAACAATTAACTCCATGTCCATAAATGCATTGCTCACCATGGTTGAGGAAATGAACCAATAGGGCTATAACAGCTTAGGTCCAGGGAACTGCAACCTGCAGCTTCTTGGCTAAGAGTAATTATATGAAAAAGTTTAGCTGCAGATAAAAGGCAGTGATGTACAGCTGCAAGAAAACAACCCGGGCTTCCTAAATCCCTTTGGAAAAGACATTTTACCCCTTGGGCCTCTCTTTCAAGATATATTGATTGAGAAATTTGCATTTTATAATCTTTAGTTTTCTTTCCAGTGCTAATGTTCTATGATTCTATTGAAATTAAATATTCAGATATGTAAGTCTAGAATCTTTTAATTTGATCCTGTGGGTAACATGTCTAATAACGTGTGTTTTGTTGCATTAATTCAGTATCTTACTTTCTCCTGTAAGACACATGGAAACTAAAAACCCTTTGAAAACTACTCTTCTCAAAGTACTGTTATCACACACACACACAGGCATACCCAATTATATTTACATTCTGAAATTATATGTGTGTGTATAAACTCTATGTGATTTGGTCTTTTATGTAGTATAATATCCTAGATAACATTTGTTAAAGAGTAAAGCAAGAATTTTTTCATTTGACGTAGCTTAAACTTTCTCCATATTTTACATTTGGAAAATAAAACTTTCTCCATTTTTACAAATTATAAAAGATGCTCTCATTTTTTCTGTAGAATGAATCCTCAATTAACTAAGAACCACAAAGTACCATATTATTTCACTCAATTTATGAGAACAAAAACACAGACACACACACATAAATGTACACATCAAAGACTGACTAAAACCAACAATTCCAGCTGGACACAGTGGCTCATGCCTGTAATCTCAGCACTTTGGGAGGCTGAGGCGGGTGAATCACCCTTGGTCAGAAGTTCGAGAGCAGCCTGGCCAACATGGTGAAACTTCATCTCTACTAAAAATACAAAAATTAGCTGGGTGTGGTGGCCTGGGCCTATAGTCCCTGCTTCTTGGGAGGCTGAGAGAGGAGAATTGCTTGAACTCAGGAGGCAGAAGTTGCAGTGAGCCGAGATCACACCACTGCACTCCAGCCTGGGCAACAGAGCATGACTCTGTCTGAAAAAAAAGAAAAACCCAAAACAAAAACAAAAATACAAACAGAAACTAAAGAATTTCACAAAATTCTGAGTTAGCGCACGTTTAATTTCAGCTCATCATTCTAGTAAATAAATATACCAGTGCTTATGGTGGAAACACACAAGGCCACAGAATATCCTTAATCATAATTTTTGTTTTGTTTTGTTTTGTTTTGAGACAGATTCTTGCTTTGTGGCCCAGACTGGAGTGCAGTGGTGTGATCTGGGCTCACTGCAACCTCCACCTCCCAAGTTTAAGGGATTCTCATGCCTCAGCCTCCCAAGTAGCTGGGATTACAGATGTGTGTCACCACACTCAGCTAATTTTTGTATTTTTAGTAGAGACGAGGTTTCACCATGTTGGTCAGGCTGGTCTCTAACTCAGGAACTCTGGTGATCCACCCACCTCAGCCTCCCAAAGTGCTGGGATTAAAGGTGTGAGCCACCACTCCCAGACAATCATAAAATTGTAAAAAAAATAAATAAATAAATATGGTATACATACTATATCCACTAGGTTAGAAAAGTAAACTGAAATGCTCTAGAGATTTTTCAGATAAAGTTAAAACAAAAAGGTGTTTTGTGACGAATAGTCCATCATAAAAAAAGTCAAAACCAGAAAAGTGTTTTATGACTAACAGTCCATTATAAAACTCAAGTAAGATAATATTCAAATTCCTAAACACTCCAGCATAAAACTTGAAATATACAAAAATGTATTTAAATGTGTATTTTAATATTAAAGTACTTACAACTTTTAAAAGAAATGAAGTATTTGTTCAGAAGCACAAAACTTTTGGTAGTAAAAGGCCACAAGTGTAAAAACAATTCTGGTCAAATCACCCGTGGATGCATTATAAAACCAAGGGCCTCTTCTCTATAATTGAGTGTTGTCAAGAACAAGTCACATTATTCCAAGTTCAGCTGAGAATGATTTTGAATAACTTTTAAAAGGCCCTGGCGAAACACTACGGAATATTCTATGAGTTATTCAGCCTTTGGGCATGATCATGAATATATTTACTATCACATTTTTATGATCTCTTAAAAAGTATTTTCAAAACATCTTGTGGGGGCCTCAGAGGAACCATTTGGTGAAAATTATCTTCCAAACTACATTTCTGTGGATGTGTGCACAGTTATTCTGAAGGGTAGTGACCCTCAGCCATTAAAAAGAGAGATTTACCTGAGCAATGCCAAGTAGTATGTTGGCCCATTATTTTCAATAAGCGATTTTTCTTGAAATGCTATCACTGGACAGGCCATGACACACAGTTCTTTTGATATATTCTCTCATGAAGATAAAGAGCAGTTATTCCTCCAGGCAGAACGTGGTAGGGAAGAATTTTGTGTAACCGTAGGAGACCCAGGGTAGGAGGAAGTAGTGTGCAATGACTCAATGTTAGTGCAAACAAGAAAAACATATTTATTTCAAATGAGAGATATTCTACTAAAATGCAATAAAAACTAAAATGCATATGGTGCCAGCATGTGATTTTAATTAATTAAGATTAATTCTATGTACAAGATGCATATAAACCTACTTTGTCAAACATATGACATTACAAACATATGACATAGTCATTTTATTCAAGTTTATTACTCATAAACTTGAAGGTTTATATACATTGTATTTATATGTAAAGAATATATGTAAATTATATTCCTTTTATGTCATATTCACTCTTAGATATTTCTATCACAAAATCAGCTGCTAGCTGCTTCTTTTAGCAGACTATCCCTAAAATATAAATTACAGTAACATAAAACAAGAAAATACAAACATAAGAGAGCTGCCAGCAGGTTAAGATTGATGTGACCCCACAGTAAAAGATGGTGCCCCAAGACTGCATACTAAGGGGCTGCTACTTAGCAAAGCACACTTACTAGTTTCAAACAGGGTGTGTAGCAGCGATGATTATTATTTAAAAGTTTCTAGCAATTTTTTGCTGTGGCAAAAGGTGATTTTGCATCTTTAAATTCGGCCCTTGGAAAATAAATGACAATATTTTGGAATAGAAGCCATTTCTGTCTTCTTAGATAGAAATTAGAAGTTGTTTTGGGGACAGCCTCCTCCCTTAATACCAGCAGAGACCACTTGGGTAAACACGATGAAACAGAAAATTGTAATAGATGTAGCCATTGTTTGTAAAGCAGTCTCAAACCAATGCCAGATTAAAAAATATATATCATCAACTCTTGAGATTGTCTATTTTAGGCCCCAGGCAACAGAATACTCCTGTGTGGGTAGCATGAGTAGTGACTGAAGCAATAGATGCTTCCACAATCAATAATTCAGAAAGAGGATTAAGAAAGCGGGATCTGTTTGGGATAGGAAAGTTTCATTTATTTCCAGAACTCTAAGGGGTAGCAAAATGGTTGAGAGGGTCCTTGAGAAAAATAAGCATGGCAGCAGACTGGGGGTGTAGAGAGAAGACAAAGGGCGAAAGGGGAATTCAAGCCAAATAGGAAACCTTGTAGAGGAAACTGGGTGCACTCAAAGGAGTGATGATAACTGATGAAGAGGACTTTACTTCTTTCCTTGCTTATGTTTTGAGTATTTCGCATTGGGTATTTGTCAGGGTTCTCCAGAGAAAGAGAATCAGTAGGATATTAGACAGATATTGGAGTAGATTTATTATGGAAATTGGATCACCAATTTTGAGGTCAATAATTCCTATATGCTGTCTGCAAGCTGGAGAACCAGGGAAGCAGGTGATGTACTTTAGTCCAGTCCAAAGGCCTGAGATGCATGGGAGTCAATAGCTAACTCTCAGAGTTTGAAGGCCTAAGAACTCCAAGCTCTGATGCTGAGGACACAAAAGAATGTGAGTTATCCCTTCTTCTACTATTGTGTGCTATCCAGGCCTTTGACAGGATGATGCCTGTCTATGTGGGTGAGGGCACATCTACTTTATTCAGTCTACAAATGCTAACCTCTCACAGACACATCCAGAAAAAAATGTTTTACCAGCTATGTGGGCATCCCTTGGCCCAGTTAACTTGACATATAAAATTAACCCTCACACATTGTAATTCCATCCATCCTTTTAGGTTGGTTTTTGCAATTCTTTATGGCACTTTGAGATTTTTTGTTTGGACAGAGTCTCACTCTGTCACATAGGCTGGAGTGCAGTGTCATGATCTCGGCAAACTGCAACCTCAGCCTCCCAAGCTCAAGGGATCCTCCTGGCTCAGCTCCCAAGTAGCTGCGATTACAGGTGCCCACCATTATGCCTGGCTAATTTTTGTGTTTTTAGCAGAGACGGTTTCATCATATTGGGCAGGCAGGTCTCAAACTCCTGACCTCAAGTGATTCACCTGCCTTGGCCTCCCAGAGTACCAGAATTACAGACATGAGCCACCGCACCCGGCTACAGTTTTAGATTTCTTAGCCTTTTGCTTTGGAGAACCATTTGAATATTTGATTATGTTACCAGGGAGGGTAGAGGGTGTGACCTTGAATGTAGCCTAACAATATGCAGAGAAAAGTGCCTAGAGAGAAGAAAATGAGATAGCAAAAAGCAACGGAGCACCCTGAACAGAAATCTCCAGCAAGAGATGAAAAAGAGCCATGAAGAATGGATTTGTTGAATATTTAAGGATCCCAATACTATTTAAACTTAACAAGGACAGAACCCCATTAAAAGCAAGGATTTACTGCCATCAGTGGGAAGATGGTCCATGCTGTGTTATGTGTTATCTACATAGTAAAGAGAAGGGTAATCTCTGAAGACATGGGAATTTGGGAGCATTCAGGCTTACTGTAGAATATTGTTAATATTAGAAAGAGTGAAGCTCAGGCAGCCATTTGCCCTCAGAGCCTTCCCACCACTTTCTATTATTTCTCAGAAGTATAAGCACCAGAGAGCACCTTTTCTTGCACGAATTACTTTCTGGAAGGAATGTAAATACCATTCACTTAATGCCTCAATTCATTTTGTTTACTAAGCAACATGCTAATCTAAAATATCATATTTTATTTGGATTAGAAAGTTTATGAATAGAGAAAAACTTTTAAAGTAAACCAAAAATGAAAGCTTCTGGGTTGTACTTGCTTTTACTGTTTTTATTTCTTTTCTTCCTCTTCTGTGACACAGTATCAAGGTCAACAAATAGCTTGATTTGAACTCCCTTTGAAAGTTGCTGGAAACTCCGAAAACATCATCAACTAGAGATAAGAAGTTTCCTTTGTCTTATGTGAGACTCTTACAACTGTATTCCTTTTGGTACATTTTATTGCTTTCTTTCTAAATTTCTTATTTTACTCTGTGATCCTGCCTGGCAGTCTAGCTTCTGTTTCCAAATCCCTGCTTTCTTGACATTTTCAGTGGCTTGTGGCTCCCTGTCACCAGCAAGGCATGTAATTGAAACCAAGAGAGTGAGAACAATAGGAATCTGATAATAAGCCATTGTTACTAAATCAGGTTCAATGCAACAGTAAAGATATATATATATATCTTTATATATATATAAATATATATATATATAAATAATATTTATATATTTATATATAATAATATTTATTTATAATATATTTATTTATAATATATATTTATATATAATAATATTTATATATAAATATATATATATATATATTTATATATATATATTTTTTATATATATATATATATATATAAAATCAGGTCCAATGCAACAGTAAAGAAATATGCTTCCAGGAGGTAGGTTTTTACTTCTATTCAGACTCAAAGAATGTCAAATCACCCAAAAGAGGAACTTATTTTTAAAGAATTAGAAAAAACACAAAACACGATGAATCCTTTTTTTAGTTTATAAATTTCCTCCTTCAGTTAGTCATTGGTTAGATGCTAAAAAATATGTAAACATTTTCAATATGACTTACAAATTGAGAGGACAATCATTATGATATACATGTATACATTACATAATATTACATTTTCATATGGTTTGGCTGAATAATTTGAAAATGTTTAATGCTTAATAGCCTGACCAAGCTGAAATGTGAAAGTCATTTCTGTTCTCCCTCTCCTCTCTGTGTGTGCAGGGTACACATTCATGCATTACTCAACAATGAGGATGCATTCTAGGTAATACATCTGTAGGCAATTTCCTCATTGTGCAAACATTGTAGTGGGTACTTACACACACCTAGAGGATACAGCCTGCTACACACCTATGCTTACAGTATAGCCTATTGCTCTTAGGGTACAAATCTGCAGCACGGTACTGTAGTGAATACTGGAAACAATTGTAACACATGGTGAATATTTTTGTATTGAAACATATCTGAACATAGAAAGTGTACAGTCAAAATATGGTATTATAATCTTATGAGATAACCTTCTAAATGTGGTCCATTGTCAGCCAAAGTGTTATGTGGCACATGACTGTAATACCTTTTCTTACACTGTAAGAGACTACCAGAAGAAACTCACTTTAAAATCTGAATTTTTAAAAACAATTTGAAATCTATTTTCATTGCCTTTCCCTCTGGAACGCTAACATGTTAATTCTTTCAGGATTAGGATAGAAACTAATTTAACATAAATTAATTAATATATAATAATTTAATATAAATATAAATTTACTATATATACCAATAGACTCAACATCTTGTTTGCTTAATACTGATTTAAGAAATTCAATAACAAATAAAACTTGAAACTCAGAAAAAATTCTCAAAAACAAGTATGACCCAGAAGCTTTTAAGAATTTCAAAGCAAATATAAAAGAACTAAAAAGGTTAGTATGTGTAGGCAACAGAAAGCTGATTTGTAACAGACATGATTTGCTATCTCTGAAAGGCTTTCCCTCATGTCTCCCTAGCTGGCAGAGGTACAGTGTAGGTAAAGTGACCGCCTTCAACCTTCTACTTGGCTATGCCAAGGCAGGTTACCCTATCCTCAGTCCTGATAAAGCTTATCTTGGCAATTGCATTACTCTTGAGAATAATTAACCTACAAATAGATGCGTGACTTTTTTTTGTTTTTTGTTTTTTGTTTTACTATTTAAAGAACTCAAACCGAGGAGTCCTTTGATTAACAATATAAACTTTTTGAGAAGAATTCTTTTTCCTGCCCCTGAATAAGGCTCTGAAGGAAAGTAAAGGCTAGAGATGTGGCAGCCAAACTTTTTCCATGGAGGAAAAAGCCTGAGGTTAAAGCCAGCAAGACAGCTGAGCCCTTGGTAATATTGCTAAGCACTTGAACTAATCAGCCCTGCAATTACTCTGCATGTTCTATAAGATAAGAAATTCTAGCTAAGCCATTTTAGACATTTCTCTGTTATTTTAAGTGAAAGCATCCTTATAGAAACATATGCATATGTGCTTATATACATATGTGAGAAAAAATGTGAAAAATATGTAATATTTATATATAAATTACATATATATCACATATATTTCTTATACTTTCAAAGAAACAATATCTGGTTATGAATTGTATTGTTTTACTTCAAATTGCAATTAGAGCAATTACCAATGTTTGAAGCAAAAAAAGCAAATTTTCATCTACAGAAAAATTTATTTTCTAACTTAAGATTTCCTAAAAAAAAAAAAAAAAAAAGCATGTATTTTACTACAAAAAAAAAATTAGCCGAGAGTGATGGTGCATGCCTGTAGACCCAACTACTTGAAAGGCTGAGGCAGGAGAATCACTTGAACCCAGGAGGCAGCGTTTCAGTGAGCTGAGATTGTGCCAATGCACTCCAGCCTGACAGAGCAAGACTCTTGTCAAAAAAAAAAAAAGAAACATGTATTTTACAAGACACCTTTTAGTGAAGTGAATTATTCTGCAGAACTCATTGAACATGATCAGGTAGTACAGCTCAGAATGTACTCCACTCAGAAGTAAATGTTTGACTACACCAAAATACCTATAATCTAGCTCCTATATAATTTGTAATGGCTTTTTGTCTCTGTTATTGTTGTAGTAAGTACAACAGGTTTCAAAATCATCCTTTTCTTTCTGGAGTGTGATCAGTACAGTTTCATGTTTCTACTGAAAAATCAGTACAGGAAGAAAAACATATCTAATTCAAAATTTTCCTAAAGATATACCTTACATGATTAATTTACAATCATATTTATTAGATTCAAATACATATTTTACATTTTAATTGCTTAACATATTTTTATTTATTTCTTGACAAAAATGATAACAGATAAGAAAGTAATTTTAGACTTACATGAACACTGTAGGTTATTGATCTTTTCACATCACATTACAACACATGGATTGTGGACCAAACTACTGACAATCAAGAGTGAGTTCACAGTAATCTAAGGAGAAAACAAGTTGATGTAAGTATACAAATGGAGAGAGTCAAAATCTCCACAGAGGACTCATAGGTGTAACATCCCTGGAATTTAATTCCAGAAGCCATTGTACCTGTAGATGTGGCCTGACCCAAATGACCTCTGTCTTAGTTCACTTTGTGCTGCTGTAACAGAATGTTACTGAATATTCTGGATATTCTGAGCTGGCTGGATAATTTATAATGAACTGAAATTTATATCTCATGGTGCTGGAGGCTAAGTACAAAGTGAAGAATTGGCATCTTGTCAGGGCCTTCTTGCTCTGTCATCCCATGGCAGAAGGGCAAAAAAAGAGTAAGAAAGAAAAAGAGATGGTGATTGAAATTGTCTTTTTATAAGAAGCTCACTCCCATAAAATGGAAATAATTCATTCCAGAAATCAGAACCTTCATAGTCTAATCATCTCTTAAGGTTCTACCTTTAAACTCTGTTACATTGGAGATTAAGTTTCCAACACATGCCATTTGGGGAACACATTTAATTCATAGCTAGCTTTCTTTGGCAAGCCAGTCCATAAACTAAAGCTCAGCCAATCCTTGATTTTGGGGAGAGAGCTGTGCAGTTTTTTCAGAGACTAAATCTCCTCCAACAACCAAAAATATTTTGCATATTGTCTATGGTTGCTGGCATGCAACAGTGGCAGAATGGAGCAGTTGTGGCAACAATCATAATGACCCAAAAATCCTAAGGTACTTGTTATTTATCCCTTACAGAAAACATTACTTGACTTCTGATGAAGAGGCCTAGTGTGAATAAAGATGATTGTATAAGGAGAGAAGAAAGGGATAGGAGATGAAGTGAGTGGACTACATAGAGGTCAGTTCATGTGGGACTTTGCAAGCTATGGTAAAGTGGTTTGGATTTAATGAATTGAAAGAAGAGCCTTTGGAAGGTTTTGAATAGGAGATTTGACTTAAATTGTTAAAAGACATTCTTGAATGTTTTGTTTGGGGCTGGGATGCTGGGGAAAGAGTAAGAATGAGGGCAGAGAGAGAAGCCTTGGAGTATTGCACTAAGAAGACACCATCTGATGATATCCTAAACTAGAGTGGTGCAGGGAATTGGGAGAAGTGTCCACTTAGAATAAACAGAATTTGCTGGTAGACTAGAAGTCACATACTACAGAAAGAAGGAAAATAGTGAGGACGCCCAAGTGTCTGGCCTTATCAGTGGGACAGTCTTGAGGAATTTTTACCAAGATGGAGAAGACTGCAGCATTGCTGATTTGAAAAGAGAATCAAGAACACTGTTTTGGACATAATAAAGTTGGCATGCCTATTAAACCTCCACCAGCTAATGCTAATTAGTCTGTAGAACATGAGCATCTGAAACCCAATGAAGAGGTCAGGAATACAAACATATATTTGGGAATCATCACTCTATAGATGGAACAAAATACACAGAGTTGACCGGGATAACTTGAAGTTGTGCTGCTGCATGAATAAAAGAAATAAGACAGCAAAGCACTGAGCACAAAAGATGCTCCAAAATTTAGAGTTCTAATTGACAAGAGCAAACCTGAGCGGCCAGTGATGTGGAAAGGAACCAGGAAAACCCATCCAAAGAACAAAGTGTCTCCTTCAAAGAGGAGGGAGTATCAGATACCGTTTGGAAAGTAGGTGATAGTTCTTAAACTTTAAAACATGATCTTCTTATTAATTATTCTTTTTTATGTGATGTTTTTCTTCTTAAGAAGGCTCTACAGTTTTAAAAATTATATTTTATTGAGTACAAACTATTAGCAAGATCAGAAAATAACATTCTATGAGTTCAGAAGAATCATTAATTTGCTTTTAAATGACCTCTATGGAAACAAACAAACAAAAAAAATAGAGCACGTCTATGTTCCACTCAATAATCAAATCTACTTTTATTTAAATGACACTACTTATAAAATATAATAAAGAAAAAATAATTCAATTTGCTATGCAAGTGCAGTATCCTACACACATACTCATTACATATCCAATACTTTTTTATTGATACTTTGCCAAGAATAGGAAAAATAAGGAAGCACCTAAAAGAAGGTCATGAAAGCCCTGTGCAAAACTCCCACTCCTATTTACAGCCTGTGGAAGTCAACAACCTCAGTGTGTGTCTCTGTTGCTTCTGAGGGATTCTGGTAAATGTTCTGCTATTGTGTAAGGAGCTGAGGAAGAGGAAAACAAATAATTCATAACCCCATGAAAGCTGAAGGTTTAGCAACTCTGTATCTTGTATGTAAGTAAAAAAAAAAATAAGAAGATTTCTTTCTCACTGTAATTTTGATTGATTTTATGGCAGAAAAACATGTTAATTTGCTGTGCTTTATCCCATTTAGTTCTAAAAATTTGTTCAACTTTTAAGATTATTTCAATTACCAATCATACTTTTTGAGTTGCTTGCCATGTTAGTTGGCATTATAACTGCATTAAATAGTCTACAGTTTATAAATATTTAATGGAGGTATGACAGCCAGCTTTCATAGCTGCCGTGCTATAGCTAAAATGAACCGTGTAATATTTGACAGTCTACTAAAAATATTTAACAGTCTACTGTGCTAAAAATAATTTCTGAAAAAACACTTCCCTTCAATGTGTTTTGCTCAGAACCTATTAATTGTAGGATTATACCCAAAAAATCATATTAGTTTAAAAATGATCTTTTGCAAAACCATTCAGCAAGTAACTATCCGGAAAAATCAAAAGTATATTGTTATTAAATAATATTTTAAAATGTTGCTTAAATCAAGATAAATTCCCTCTGTTTTTTCTGCCCATTACAGGAAAGAAATTGGATTGGTTGGAGATTTTCTGTTCTCTAGAGAACTGTATTTATCATTATCTAGAATTGTCTGTGATCACCAAATTGGTAAGTAGAATGGAACTCAGCCCTCTACATTGATTGAATGATTATTAAGAGAAACACTCTGTACTAAGTGTTGAGTAATTAGAGACAAAAGCTCAATTTCAGCCCTGAAAGAACTTACTTTCCAATAGAGAAAGCAAGAAGCAAGCATGATCACCTAACACAGAAGGGAAGGTCTCACAACACTTCCGAAAGATGATGGGTCTGGAGCAGAGTCTCTGGAGTCCACAATTAGATACATTCATTTTAATGGCTTAATTAAACAAAAACAACTCTTCTTTCTTGAGATTCCATTAAAATACCAGGCATACAAGTACCTTGCCAGGTGTTCTGCACATTAGTACCAGTCCTCAAAATAGCTTTTGGTTTATGGATATCAAAGGAATCCCAGGGAAAAAGAAATAATAGCTTGCCCAACATTACATATCTAGAATGACAGGTTAGAATTCACCCCATCACCCCACATTCTCAAGGATATTTGCTTGGCTTTAAAACTATCCTCTTTCCTCTAAATCATAGTACCTCCCACTGCTGATCCAGTTTTTTTCCACCAACAAAAGCTATAAAGTCAGACCTAACATATTAAACATTTGGCCAGGTGTCTAAGTGTTAAGTTAGTTCTCTGTCATTTTTAATCTATCTGTTTGTCTTTCCTTAAAGTCTTCTCCAATTTTCTTCTGACCATAAAGAATGCTTAAACACCCTATGTAGGTGAAATTCTAAAACTAGGAGAACTGACTTCAAAACCAGAATATATTGTCATTAATCTTTAAAATAGAAATGTCTCTCTGGTTTTAACTCTCTGTGATTCTATTAAGACAACTTATTCTATAACTTACCATTTCCTGATGGAGTTAGGTACCTTCATGTTTAGGCCTATTTGTAAATTCAGGTCATTTACAAACACCCTTGTCTCTTGGGTAGAGCTAAGGCAAGTCCATGACCCTCCCGGAGATCACCCTGGGCCCCAAGCTGGTAGGGTGTTGAGGCAAAGGGCACTTGTACCTGCTCAATAAATATCACTACAATTCAATTAAGAAATTTCTGTCTTTAAAGATATTTCAAGAGACCTTTGAAAGATGTGACCACATGAACTTCCTTCATGTTGATTACCTTGACAGTGCCCTGCTGTGTTTCAGTTACCTCATGAGATGGTTTGGATCCACGTTCCCACCCAAATCTCATGTCAAATTTTAATCTCCAGGGTTGGAGATGGGGCCTGGCGGGAGGTGGTTTGATCATGGGGCAGATGTGCTCTTTGGTGCTGTTCTCATGAGAGTAAGTGAGTTATCAGGAGATCAGGTTTTTTAAAGTGTGTGGCACCTCTCCCTCTCCCTCTCGCTCTGGCCACGTGAGAAGTGCTGGCCCCCCTTTGCCTTCTGCCATGTTTGTGGGTTTCCTGAGGCCTCCCCAAAGCTGAACAGATGGCCAGCATCATGCTTCCTGTACTGTCTGTGGAACCCAATTAAACCTCTTTTCTTAATAAATGACCCAGCCTCAGGTAGTTTTTTATAGCACGGTGAGAATGGATTAATATGCTTAGTCTTCCATTTAAACCTCTAGGCACAAGGCAGGTCACAGATACTCAAATGCTTAAGAACCTTCCTACATGAATGAGATTTAAGAAAGAGATTTCATCCTGTCTTTGCATCTTTAATGGATAATGCAAAGTGTGACACTTGGTAGATACCCAGTAACTGCCTGTTTATTGGAAACTGATAAATACCACAACTTTTATGATCTTTTTACAGTGGCCCTTATAGTAAGATTCAGAAGAAATAATGGTCTTCTGGAATTCTATAATAATATATTGCCAACTTTCCCACTCTCCTAGAAATTTATGGTTGTGAATCAAAATTCTCTAGATTAGAGTTACTGAGAAAATAAAAATTAATAATAAAAAGTATCCTAGGTATCTAATATGTCATTATCATGATACTTATAAGAGGTAATATGATCTTAACTATAGAGAAGAATAAACGGAGCACAAGGCAGGTATGTCAATTTCCTCAAGGTCCTGTAGTAATGAAATGTGAAGTTAGAATTTGAACTCAGAAGGCTGGTTTCAGAGTCCAGGGGAAGTTTGATTGGAAAATTTAAAATAACATTCCCAAACATATAGGCGTCACAGATAAACAATCTCTTCCTCCACTGCTCCAGAAGGGTTTTTGGACAAGCCAGAACTACAGGATGATTGTTACTATATAGTTAAAGAAATAGTTTAACCATTGAATATTAATTCTTCATTAATTAATTATTGATGCTATAGTTGAATATTACATCATGTCTCATATAATATTAATGTGCTTTTCCAGGAATCTAATTTTATAATTCAATTTGATATACTATGTATTTTATATATATAATGTATCATTACAAGAATAAAGAGGTTGAAGCATTTTATCAGAGTCCTGATGCTTACTGATCTACAGTCCCTCATAAACTACAAATAAAAGACTAACAGAAAACACACCATTCACAAAATACACATCATGATGTCTTTACTGCAGACACCTTCACAATCAATTCAGCTCAATGAGGAGAGGCCCATCAATCAATCACCCAGACAGTTAATCAAAACACACACTGAAAGGTCTACAAGTCAAGATTCTGAAAGTAATTTAATTTATTATTTGAACACTAAGAATCCCTAGGTTTTAAGAGTTGGGTTGCTTCCAAATAAAGGATGGAGTTAACCTTTTTTCTGTGAAATAAATTGTCCCACGTTATTCAAAATGGGGTCAGCCAATCAATCAACTTTCTGAAAAGCAATTCTTTCTAAATGGTTACAAATAGCCAAGGATGGAAAAGAGATAACAGTTCTATAATAGTGTTCATTGTGTTCCTTTTTAATTTCTGTAGAAACATGTTACATATAAAAAAAGAAAAACCAAGAGCTTTAAATGGCTCTAGACAACTAAAGAACAATTATACATCAAGGAAGATGTGAGATGAGGTAAAATTGTACCAACCAAAGTTACTTCTTCCCTTCTCATTTAAAGCAAATTTGGGCAGCAAAATTTTTGCTGTTACATGAAGTCTCAAATTTCCATGTCTCTTTTGTAAAGCCATCTTCAAAGCTTGGCCATAAGCTTTGCAGCTGCACACACACACACTCACACAAAATCCTGCAACCTCATCACCTCTCACAGGCTTGTATGATATTATAAATTTTTTTAATAAGAAACTCTTGGTCTCGATTAGTCAATAAGACTGATGGACATTTATAGAGATCTATCTAAATAGGCTCTCAACTCCGCTGGACATTACACTTAATAAGGATAATTTACATTCCTCAAATCAACTGAATAAGTGTCCCTGAACTAAAGATCATACTTAAAACTTAGAGGCAAAGATTGTATAAAAATTTTAAAAAGTAATTAATGTGGAAAAGAAAATATATCCATTCCTAAGCAATTAAATTCCGCTTTTTTAAGTTTGAATGACAGTATTTATAGCTTAATTGCATTAACCTATAATGGATTACAATCTGTTTCACAAAGTAATCTTGCAAAACTAGCCTCAAGAAGCAATTCCAAAAAAGAAATAAAATAGAAAAAAGTGAAACTGCAATTTTGGCTGTTCAAGAATACATCTTCTCACCCTACACTCTTCTTAAGGAAGATGAGTTGAGTTACATTATTAAATCTATGCCATAGTTTAAGTTCACTCTACCACCACTGCATTTGTGGAAATCTAACCACAGAACCTCACCAAAAAAGTATTATTACCTTTCTTAAATGTTTCTTTATAAAAAGCACTTTTATCCTACAAATGGAGAGCGGTACACAGTAAAGGTTAACATGATCCTTTGCTGTACCTTTATTTTCTGTCTACAAGATACCTGTAAATTAA
>CAUYQU010074899.1:0-27168 GCA_963574635.1 Cheracebus regulus
CATGGCCACCCAAGCCTCTTTACGGGTTAGCACCCTGATACTAAGGTAGGCGAAGTGACTTCTCCAAAGACAGAGAGCTAGTAAGCAGCCAGGCTGAAACTCAAAGGCAGGGCTGCCCAGCTCCCTCTCCAGGCTCCGAGATAGATGTGCCCCAAATCTGAGCCTCATTAACTTTGGAAATGTGGCTGAGAGAGAGAGAGAGAGAGAGAGCATTGCCTGCTCTTTAGAAGTCTGAGTCCTGCCAGTTCTGGTGGCTCATGCCTGAAATCCCAGCGAGGTGGAAGCAGGAAGATAGCTTGAGGCTGGGAGTTGGAGATCAACCTGGAAATGTAGTGAGACACTGTCCATAAAATAATAATAATAACAATAATAATTGGCCAGGTGTGGTGGTGCCTGCCTGTAGTCCTAGCTACTCAAGAGGCTGAGAAAGGAGCCCAGGAGTTCCAGGATGCAATGAGCTATGCTCACGCCAATGCAACCCAGCCTGGGTGACAGAGCAACACCCTGTTTTTTTTTTTTTTTTAAAGTCCAAGTCACAGTTATGTAAGTCTCCTTTTGTGAGATCCTAAGCTTTAATAGTCTAACTTCTTCTTTTTTATTCTCCCAGGTCTATGAGAAATAGCTGCTTGTTATCTCTTGGTAAACTTTAGTGTTCTCTGTTGCTCTTTCATCCGTCAAACATACGTATAACTAGCACCTATACTAAATCCTCCTTGTTGGAGTACCTAGTGTGATTTCTGTTTTTTTCTGATTTCACCTGACTGATATGCTGCAAGAAGACTGTAGCAATTTAAGATCTATGCAAATAGAGTGGGGGGTTCTTCAATAATTCAGTTGGAAAGATCAGGGAAGAATTTATGAAAAAAACAGTATTTTCAAAAGACATTGAATATAGGTAAAATTTAAAGATGTAAAGATGGAGTGGAAAAAGCCTTTCAAAGCAGGGAAACATAAAAATATTTAATAATAGAAAACAGAAATTATTGTAATTCAGCCAGAAATCATAAGATGTAAACGTTAATATTTAATAATAAATTACCAAAGGTAAAATCGAACCAGATCTTAGGGTGGGAGTAGGGAGAGGTATCTTTAATACCAGACTCAGAATTGCTGAACTATTTAAGGCTTTTGAGCAGGAAGGTTGCAATATTAGCAAGTCAGAGAAGGAAAGGAAGAAAATGTATTATATATTTTGAAGATGGGTAGTGGGTATAAATATGTTCTGTGTTATGCTGGCTATAATAAGAATGTCATATTCTTCTATTTTTCTAAACCAAATGTACTCTGTGTCTGAGTTCCCAATTATCTGACTGGCAGGATATCCAATATCAGTCATTACTTGAACTCACTTCTTACTTACATATAAGAAGCTAGGTGAAACTTTATTCCATATTAACTTAGTGTGAGTTAATCAGTTGATTCACATTATTCCATGAAAATAGAGGAGGTCCCTGGTTCTTAGTTCAAGATGGCCAACATTGCTTTCTCTTCCTTTTATTTCTGAGTGGCTCGATTGACAATTGCAAAACTGTTCTAGTTAGGTTCCAGAGATGCCTCGTTATATGGTCCTCTTTGACAGAAGGAATTTGTACATGGTTACCTATGTAATAAACTTGCACATCCTGCACACGTACCCCAGAACTTACTTAAAATCTAAGTTGAAGAGAAAAAAGAAATTTGTAGATACTCTCAAGGTCAGAGTGTTTACATTTTAGCCTCTTTGGGTCTCTACATTTGTCCCTCATCAGAAGTTCTGCCACCTTCTAAGTTCTGCTTGGGAGTAAAATAGAGGTTTTGCATGTTCCTTGTGGTAGGCAGAATAATGGTTTCCAAAAGATGTTACATCCTAATTCTGAGAAGTTACGAATGCTGTATTATATGAAAAAAGGGAATTAAGATTGCACATCAGTTAAGATTGATGATCAATTGATTTAAAACCAGGAGATTATCCTGAATTATTTGGGTAGGCTCAATGAAATCATAAGACTTCTTAAAAGTGGGAGAGGGAAGCAGAGAAGAAAGTTGGAGTGACATCATCTCATAAGCACTGGGCATGCTGCTGGCTTTGGAGATGGACGCAGAGGACCATGAAGCAGAAAATGGGTAGCTGGTGAATTCAAGGAAACAGACTTTCTCTTCAAGCCTCCAGATGAAACCTAGTCTTGCTGTCATCTTGATTTCAGCCTAGAGAGAACATGGCTGCAATTCTAACCTATAGAACTATAAGGTAATAACTTTGTGTTGTTTTGAGCCACAAAATCTGTGGTCATTTGTTAATAGCACACATAAGAAACTATTGAAACAGTTATAACAGAGATCACATGGTTGACAGATTCTTAAACATTTATTATCTGACCCTTTTCAGAAAAAAAGCATACTGTCTTCTGCCTTGGCAACAAAATTACCGCTAATCTTGGATGAGTATGTTAATAAGTAGGGGCTGGGCAGACTTTTATTTTTAATTGTTATTCTACAGTGGTAATAAGTATGACAGACAGTATCTCAATAGAATAACTCATGGTTGGTGAGGTAAGCTACATGGTGGCCCCAAAAATGTCAGGTCCTAATGTCTAGAACATGTAAATGTTGTAAATGTTACCTTACTTGGAAAAAGAATCTTTACAGATGTGAATAAGTTAAGGATCTTGAGATGCAGAGGTAATCCTGGATTAGCTGGGTAGGTCCTAAATGCTGTCATGAATGCCCTCATAAGAACATCTAAGAGGTAGAGGGAGATCTGCTATACACACAGAGAAGCAATGTGAAGGTAGAGGCAGAGATTGGAGTGATACAGCTGGCAAGTCAAGGAATGCAAGGAATACTAGCAGCTGCCAGAAGAGGTGAGGGATGAATTCTCCCCAAGAGCCTCAAAAGGAAGCATGGTCAATGTCACTTTGATTTTGGACTTCTGGCTTCTAGAACTGTGAGATAATAAATTTCTGTTGTTTTAAGCCAATAATTTGTGGCAATTTGTGATTGTTACAGCAGCAATAGGAGAGTAACGTAGGTTGAGAAACTATTTGGGAACCTTTTCATTGGCCCATATGATTGACATCAATAGAAATTTTGTCCGTTTATGAATTCCAGACTCATTATTTCACATTATATCTGACTTTGGTGGAAGAAATGCAGGGAAATGCAAAAGATCATGCTTTGGGGACTTACAGACTTTGTGGGTATTCACATCATTTAACAGTGTGTAAATGATTTCACAGTAATGCAGTCAAAGTTCTCAGAGTAAATCACTTTGATTCTCACTTCTGTCTGGCACAAAGAAATAATCAGCACTTCAAAATGAGCCCTTGGCTGTTGTATCATTGCCTTAGTAACTGCTTACAGAGCACATGTGATGCCAGCTTACTTCTCCTCTCTTTTTATTATCAACTTTTCAAAAATCAATATTTATGTACATATATAGATTATACTATACGATTTTATAATACATTATGTCTTATGTGTGTGTATATAGAATTAAGATGGCTCTCCCACTTCATTACCATATTTAATGTATTAAATATGCTAAATATTTAAATATTCTGGCATGCATCAGTGAAAACTATTTATGACTGGCTTTCTTATAGATTGGCATATATTATTTGAACTCTTAGCATCTATAGTATAATTACCTAGTTTTAATATATACTGTTCTCTTCTGGGAAAGCTGTATATCTTGGTAAAGTCAGTAATCATATAATTACGTATTTGGCGTTTTGGCTGTTTAATATCAATATTCCCAGAATTAATCCCATGATTGATGTTATTGTACCAAATCAAAGGCAAGTTCTACAATTCACATGCAAATGTTAATAATCCCTTTTCGGGGCTAGCATACAGCTGTCTCACCCCTGCCTCCCTGCCTCCTGTCCTTGTCCAGCCACCGTTGTGGAAACTAATTCTGCATAGGGGGCTTGACTTCTCATCCATGGGTACCCTAGCAGGACAAGAATTCAGGTATACCAGATGTGCCACTCACTTTCTGCCCTGAGAGTGTCTGTTGCTGAGGTTTATGTCATCATGCTTCTCCGAAAGCCCCTCCATGTGAGCGGCCTCAGATGGTGGCCAACTCAACAATGCATCTTTGTAAAGACCCTCTCTTATTTCCTGTTTTCCACCCTCCCTCTATCACACTTAACGAATAGTCCAGTCAGGCAGCAGCTTTTCTCTTAGCCTTCACTTTTCAGGCCAAGACAATAGGATGCCATGGTCAAAAGAAAACACCAGCTAAGACTAACTTTTAAAACCTTTAATTGTAGATATTTATAAATAAGCACAAAAGGAGAGAGAGCAGTAAAAGTGACTCTCATAAACCACTGACCCTATATACCACCCTTTCCCCAGTTCATCTTTGAAAGACATTCCCAGACATAGTTATTACAGAGCAGAGACGGAAAAGTAAATACGTATATAATTTTGGCAGTTATAACTAAATTCCCCATGATAAAGATGTTATCATTTTAGATTTTTCTTACCAATAAAGTCTAAGGAGCCTATTTCCCTGTAGTCACTTTAATAGAGTATGTTGTCAAACTTTTGGGTTTCTGCCAATCTTATCAGTGTAGTTGTAATTGCATTCTTTTATTATAATAGAGACTGAGCATATTGTTGTGTTTATTTGTGGGTTCTTTCTTTGTATCTTTTGTCCATTTTTCTATAGGGCTCTTAGCCTTTCTCTTTTTGTTTTCCAGAAGGTCTTCTACGTAAGAGATATTAACACTTTATCTGTGATATAATTTGAAAATGCACTTAGCCAGTTTTTGTCATTTACTTCGTTTTAGTGTTTTCTTGAATGTTTTTGAACATGTCTTTACAATGCGGACCTTACAAAGTAATCACTGGAGAAGCGATCTGCATGAGAGATTATGCAAAATAAATATTGAGTGAATTAGTTTTTATTCTATGAGCATTTTGACTTCATGAAAGAATTTAGAGAAAAGGTGGTGGATATGATCAGAACTGTGTTTTGGAAAGGTCAATATGATTTTTATATGGAAAATGGATTGTCAGGGTACCTGAGTGGGAAGAAACAAGAGGTAGGGTCTATGATTTCACAGAAGAAAGTGAATGTGACTAGGATGTATGCCAGCATGGGTGTACCTGGTGCATTTAACAGTGGAGTACCTCATTTTTTAATATCTCCCCTGTGACAAATTATTTTCTGTAATCGCCAAATGAAACAAACAGCTTATAATAATAATGACTAAAAAAGAAATACAGACAAGGAAGGATTTTTTTCCATTAAACTTTGTCTATATAATCATGCCAACTTTTGAAAAATAAAAAATAAATAACGAAGCACAAAATAGGAAAAAAAGCATTTATTCAATTATTTTTGTTCCTATTTTTGTTTATATAATCAAGCCAACTTTTAAAAAACTAAAAAATAAATAATGAAGCACAAAATAGGAAAAAAATCATTTATTCGATTATTTTTATTCCTATTTAACTTTGTGTATATAATCATGGCAACTTTTAAAAAACTAAAAAATAAATAATGAAGCACAAAATAGGAAAAAAATCATTTATTCAATTATTTTTATTCCTATTTAACTTTGTGTATATAATCATGCCAACTTTTAAAAAGCTAAAAAATAAATAACGAAGCACAAAATAGAAAAAAAAATCATTTATTCAATTATTTTTGTTCCTATTTAACAGTTTGAACTTTAATCAGGTTATAGAGCTATTGTAAAATCTTATGTAAATAATATTTTGGTAATAAGTGCATTTTAATCAAACCAAAATGTCTGCAGAAAATACAATACAGCATTTGTTGTTGCCTGTCTTTTGGATATAAGCCATTTTACCTGGAGTGGGATGATATCCCATTGTAGTTTTGATTTGAATTTCTCTGATGATCAGTGATGATGAGCAGCTTTTAATATGCCCTTTTGCCATTTGTATGTCTTCTTTTGAAAAATATCTACTCAGATATTTTGCCCATTTTTAATTGGATTATTAGATTTTTTTCTTATAGAGTTGTTTGAACTCCTTATATGTTCTGGTTATTAATCCTTTGTCAGATGGGTAGTTTGCAAATCTTTTCTCCCATCCTGTGGGTTGTCTTTTCACTTTGTTGATTATGTTCTTTTCTGTGCATAAGGTTTTTAACATGATATGATCGCATTTGTCCATTTTTGCTTTGATTGCCTGTGCTTGTGGAGTTTTAATAAAAATCATTGCCCAAACCAATGTCCTGGAGATTTTCTCCAATATTTTCTTGTAGTAGTTTCATAGATTGATGTCTTAGATTAAATCTTTAATCCATTTTGATTTGAATATTGTATATGGAAAGAGATAGGAGTCTAGTTTCATTCTTCTGCATATGGATATCCAGTTTTCCAAGTATCATTTATTAAAGAGACTGTCCTTTCCCCAATGTATGTTTTCAGCACCTTTGTCAAAAATGATGTCACTGTAGATGTATGAATTTGTTTCTAGGTTCTCTATTCTGTTCCATTGGTCTATGCGTCTGTTTTTATGCCAGCAGCATGCGGTTTTGGTTACTATAGCTCTGCAGTATGAGTTGAAATCAGGTAATGTGATTCCTTCAGTTTTGTTCTTTTTGCTCAGGATAGCTTTGGCTATTCTGGGTCTTTTGTGGTTCCACACAAATTTTAGGACATTTTTTATATTTCTGTGATAAATGTTATTGGTATTTTGATAGGGATTCCTTTGAATCTGCAGATTACTCTGGGCAGTATGAACATTTTAAATACTGATTCTTCCAATCTATGAATGTGAAATATCTTTCTATTTTGTGTGTGTTGTCTTTAATATATTTCACCAATGTTTTATAGTTTTTATTGTAGAGAACTTCCACTTCTTTGGTTAAGTTAATTCCTGGGCATTTAATTTTATTTGCAGCTATTGTAAATGGGGTTACTTTCTTGATTTCTTTTTCAGATTGTTCACTGTTGGCATATAAAAATTCTGCTGATTTTTGTTTGTTGATTTTGTATCCTGAAATTTACTGCATTTGTTTTTCAATTCTAATAGTTTTTTGGAGGAATCTTTAGGTTTTTCCAAATGTAAGACTATGTCATCTGTTAATAAGAATAATTTGACTTTTCTTCTTTCCGATTTAGATGACATTTATTTCTTTCTCATCTGATTGCTCTAGCTAGAGATTTCAGTACTATGTTGAATAACAGTGGTAGACGTGGACATCCCTGTAATGTTTCAGATCTTAGAGGAAAAGCTTTCAGTTTTTCTTAATTTAGCATGATATCAACTGTGAGTCTGTTGTATGTACCTTTTATTATGTTGAGGTATGTTCATTCTATGCCAAGTTTTTGGAGAGTTTTTGTCAGAAAGGGATGTTGAGTTTTATCAAATGCTTTTCCAGCATCAATTTAAATGATCAAATGGTTTTTGTCCTTCATTCTGTTGGTTTGGTGTATCTCATTGATTGATTTGCATATGTTGAACCATCCTTGCATCAGGGATAAATTCCAGTTAGTCATGATGAATGATCTTTTGAATGTTTTGTCGAATGTTGTTTGCTAGTGTTTTGTTGAAAATTTTTGTGTCAATGTTCATCAGAGATATTGGCCTATAGTTTTCTTTTTTGATGTGTCTTTGTCCGGTTTTGGTGTCAGGGTAATACTGGCTTCAGAGAATGAGTTTCAACAAATTCTCTTCATCTCTTTTTTATTTTTAACAATAGTTTGAGTAGGATTGGTATTAGTTTTTCTTTAAATGTTTGGTAAACTTTTGCCATGAAACCTTTGGGTTCCAGGCTTTTCTTCATTGGGAGATTTTTATTATGGCTTTGATCTCATTATTTGTTATTGGTCTGTTCAGGATTTTTAAATTTCTTCCTGGTTCAGTCTTGGTAGGCTATATGTGTCTAGGAATTTGTCCAGTTCTTCTAGATTTTTTCATTTATTGTCATATAGTTCCTCATAGTAGGCTGTAATGTTCCTTTGGATTTCCATTTTATCCGTTATAATGTCTCCCTTTTCAGCTCTTATTTAATTTATTTGAGTCTTCTCTCCTTTTTTTCACCACCACTGGGATTGTGCTGAAGCCAGCAAAGCATTGGGTCTTGCCCGAGGCCTGCTGTAACCGCTGCCTGTACCACCTATGTTCACTTGAGGACCTAGCAGATAATCCATAGGTGGCAAAGCCAACTGTCCTTCTCTTCAGGGCAGTGAGTTACCCTGGACCCCAGGCAGGTCGAGAGATGATGTTTGGGAGCCAGGACCTGGATTTGGAAGTCTTAAAAATCTACCTGGTGTTCTTTTGTATTGCAGCTGAGCTGGTACTCAAACCATGAAATGCAGTTCTTCCCACTCTTTTCTCCCCTTTCCACAAACAGAGGAACCTTGCCCTAAGGCTTCTAAGGTATGTACAATCTAGTTACTGCTGCTGATTATTCCGAGTCCAAGGGCTCTTTATTGAGCAGGTGATGAATTCTACCAGGACTGAGTCCTTCCCTTCAAAGCAGTAGATTCTCTTCAGGCCTGTGGTATGTCTAGAAATGCCACGCAGGAGCAAGGGCCTGGAAGGGGAGAATCAGGACTCTGCCTGATGCCTTATGCTACAGTGGCTGAGCTGGAATACAAGCTGCAAGACAAAGTCCTTGTTACTCTTTCCTCTCTTCTCCTTAAGTGAAATAAGGGGTCTCTTTTGGAGCTGCAAGCTGTGCTGCCTGAGGTTGGGAAAGGAGTGATGCAAATACTACCTTAGCCATTCTGGCTGGTGTCTCACTAGGTCGTGTGCCCCTCCAAGTCCACTGGCTCTGAGGCCAGTACAGCAGCAGGACCTGCCTAGGAGTTGCAGTTCTTGTGACCTAGACAGGTTTTGAAGTTAATTTAGGGCCAGGCACAGTGGCTCATGCCTGTAATCCCAGCACTTTTGGAGGCTGAGTTGGGTGGATCACCTGAGGTCAGGAGTTTAAGACCAGCCTGGCCAACATGGTGAAACCCTGTCTCTACTGAAAACATAAAAAAATTGGCTGAGTGTGGTAGCAGGCACCTGTAATCCCAGCTATTCGGGAGGCTGAGGCAGAAGAATCACTTGAAACTGGGAAATGGAGGTTGCAGTGAGTTGAGATTGCAACATTGCACTCCAGCCTGGGCAAGAGCCAAAACTCCATCACAAATAGACAAACAAGTTAATTTAGAACCCCAGAGCCCCTTAGCCCATGGTGATGAGGCTTGCTGAAACTCAAGCTCCAATTGCTGAAATGGGCAATTCTCCTCTGGATAGAGCTGGTCTAAATACTACCTTTGTGGGCATCCATTGAGTTCTGCCTCGTGTTGGCAGCACTCAGTTTCAATACAAAGTTGCACAATTACTGTGCTCTCCCTCTCACAAATGCATAGATTCTCTCTCCACACCTCGCAGTCATTGCTGCGGGCTGAGAGAGAGAGGAAGTTCAGCCATTCAAGACTGGCTTTTCCACCTTCTTCAGTGCCTCTTTCAGCAATATGAAATTAAAACTGTGTACTGTGATCACTCTCCTGATATTTGGTTCTTATGTAGGTGCTTTTTTTGTGTGTACAGAGTTGCCAAATTTTGTGTTCTTATAGAAAGAATAATTGGTGGAGGCTTCTATTCAGTTATCTTGCTCTGTCTTTCCACCTCCCCGTTTTTTCATTCCCCCTTTAAAACACTCTGTTGCCTCTACGCAAATCAAAGTTGAGTTCTGGTCAGGCTTGATTATTTTTAATTGCAATAATATACTAGTTATTAAATCTATATATACCACTTTAACAAATTTCCAACTTTGCTTATATTTGACAAGGTTTTAAAATCAATCTAAATATATATTTGAAAAAAATATAGACCCATGAATCAAAGGTGTTATTGGGATTAGAGCCATAGGAAAATTCTACTACAAATGTGGTCCTTCAAATGGAACACATTTGACTCTATTGACTGTAGCTAGAAATAGAAGTCGGACCAGACATAGGTGGAAATGGAAACAGTTTGCCCATTGGCAGGAACTAGCAATAGAGATGAAGATTTCTAACTAAGGGCTTTGGAGTTGCTAGATGGAGAGGCAATGGATGAACGTCCCAGATGGAGAGAGAAACTTGTAGAATATACCGGCTTAGTGATAATTCCTAAAATGTCAATTTGCAAATAGTTTGGAGATGTATAAATTATAAGAGCCATCAGGTCAAACAAAAGCTTTCAGTTTTCCAACAAACTGTATGGGATGGAATGAAAGGGATAAGGCACAAATGAGAATTATTAGAAAAGGTCAAATAGCATAAGACTTTTGTATGCTATCTTGCCAAGTTATAGCTCCACTATACCAAGGAATGTGGCAATTTCATAGAAAGTCATATATACACAAAGAAGCACAGATTTTCTGATTATTAAATGCTGACATTATATTTGCTAATAAATCATTCATTTATTCTGTAAAATATTTATTGATGCTTAATGAAGGTCAGGCTGTGGGCTATGTATTGGTCCCTGTCTTCACAGAACTTATAGATAAGTTATAATGAAGGTAGCACTTCTCCAGGAGCTCTTAGGCGTAAGTGTCAGTCTTTCAGTCATTGGTTCTTGAACCATTACTAGAGTAGTTTTGTTTTTCTGATGAGATTCCAGTGGATATTATGGGGCACCTAACCTGACTTGAATATTTAAATCTTGGATATATAGAAAAAAATCTTCAGAAGAGGTAAAATATCTACTTTTTAAAATTTAATGTTATTTTAAGTTTTGGGATACATGTGCAGGACGCGCAGGTTAGTTACATAGGTAAACATGTGCCATGGTGGTTTGCTGCCCCTGTCAATCCATCACCTAGGTATTAAGCCCCTCATGCATTAGCTATTTATCCTAATGCTCTCCCTCCATTTGCCCTCCACTGCAACAGGTTCCAATGTGTATTGGTCCCCTCCCTGTGTCCATATGTTCTCATTGTTCAGCTCCCACTTATAAGTGAGAACATGTGGTGTTTGGTTTTCTTTTCTTGTGTTAGTTTGCTGAGGGTAATGGCTTCCAGCTCCATCCATGTCCCTGCAAAAGACATGATCTCATTTCTTTTTATGGCTGCATAGTATTCCATGGGTATATATGTACCATATTTTCTTTATCCAGTCTATCATTGATGGGCAAGTGGGTTGATTCCATGTCTTTGCTATTGCGACTAGTTCTGCAATGAACATATGTGTGAATGTATCTTTATGATAGAATGATTTCTATTTCCTTGGTTATGCACCCAGCAATTCCATTGCTGGGTCAAATGGTATTTCTTGGATAAATACTTGGATAATCACCACACTGTCTCTTACAATGATTAAACTAATTTACATTCCCACCAACAATGTAAAAGCATTCCTGTTTCTCTACAGCCTCATCAGCATCTCTTATTAAAATATCTATTTTTAAAATACCTATTTTTAAAATATAAAATGAACATAAGTTGGTAATAAGATGCAAGGATGAAGAAAAGGCATAATCTAATATCAGGTTTAGATTTTTGCTTAAGGAATGTAGGTGGATAATGGTACAATTTTTCAAGAGAGGAAGTAAAGGCAGAGGGTTTTGGGGTGGAGGTGGAACTGCTGAGTTGAGGTGCTTATAGGATACCCAAGGATAACTATGTCCAGTGGAGTTCAATGAAATTTTCAGCACAGAGGGGATGTCATCTCCTGAAACCCTCCTCCTCTTCCTAATCCCTTAGTTGCCTTGCTCAGTAGATTATCTCACTTCTTTTCTGTACCTTCAAAGTGCTATTCCAGGTGTCATTTATAAGCGCTCACTTCTCTCCTATTTTAAGAAGCAAACAAACAAACAAACAAAAGAAACTCTTTCCTTCTTAAATTCCATATTTCCTGCCAGCTTCTGCTGAATTTCTTTTTTCCCTTCATGGGTAATTTTGTTTCCATAAGAGCTATTTCTACTTCCTCCTTTCCCATTCCTTCTTAGTCCATTGAAACCTGTCTTCCATCCCCACTCCCCTGAAAGTGATCTTGACAAAAAACAATGACTTGATTATTGCTTAAGCAAATGGATTCTCTTCTCTGAGTGGGCCAGATGAGTAGCGAGTGCATAGTAAATATTCAGTAAGTGAGAGTTGTTATTTTTATGATTGGTCTGAATTAATTTTTTAGTGTCACTGCTAAATTTACTTTTTCTCAAGACAAATTATCTTTACAATTCATCACATCATGAATCCATTTTATTTCTTACTGAATTTTTCTTTCTAATTACCTATCATTAAAACAACTGGAAAATTCAGTAAGGAAAAATAACATCAATTACTTAGCATTCCATGAAAAAAATGCAAACTCTAAAAAGCTGTTTGAGTAAAATTTTCACCTTTCTACTAGTTGTTTGTTTCATTACACAGAGAGAGCTTCAAAGGACAAAAATTGCCTTAGGGGAATGAAAGATTAAAACATTTTTTTTCTCAAAACTTTCTATGTTTTCTTGTGGTTTCCACAAATAACTAGTACTCTTTCGTAAAGAACAGAAATGAGGAATAAGGGTCATTTACTAAGTGGCACGTTTGATTTACAGTCTGGTAGTTGCAAAGAATAGCAGTGTATTCATATTTCAATAGCACACAGCATAAAACGCATGGCTATAGTGATGATTACTCTCTTAAATCATATCTTTGCCTAAATGTAAAAGGGAATATACTTTAAAACAACTCTGTTACCTAAGCTTTCAGTATCTTTCAGAGGAAGGAAGAAAATCCATAAATGAAATATAATATTTTATTTTTTAGTTTTTACTTCGGCTTTTTAAAATTAGCAGTTTCTCCTTTGTAAACAATTTGAATTTTGAAAGCCAAGTTTTGCCATGTGGACATTTGTAATCATATATGCTCAAATTTAATCCTGTGTCACTACCAATAAACCTCATGCTCTGAAGCAGAAAAACCACAAAGCAATCTTGAAATGGTCAGTAAACTATCATTCTTTGTAATTTAACACCTGTGGTTGGACTGCAGAAATATTTTTAGGGTTCATTTAAGGGTACACTTAACATAGTATTTCTAATTAAAAGATTATGATGACACAATGATCTATCTCCGTTAGATCCCAAATGAAATGTTACAGTTGATAAAATAATTACTGTTACAATCCTACATTCTTCTTAAGAAAGTAAATGATCCATTCTTTCAATAAATAAAGAGATAAAAGGAGACCTAGTACCATGTTTATCTCAAATGTTCACCCATATCTCTCTTTCATCACATGGAGAAGCTCTAAAGAAAATAAAATGCAGTGCTTAATGAATCTGTCTTACTCAAATTTGAGTAAGAAAGTTCAGAAGAAATAAGTATTTTAATTTAACATGAAGCACATCTGTTCTCATATCGTCTCCTGTATTTTTCTCTTTTCTTTGAGACCTTATATTCACCCAATTAGGTTAAACCTCACTGCAGGATTTTAGAAAGTGAATGACCAATGAAGTAAATCTACAAAAGACAGAAAGACAAAAAAAGCATCAGTGCATAAACGCACATACACACATGCATACCCACACACAGATTGTTTTGATGATCTCTTGAAAATTTCTACACTGTCCCTATTTTACTAACCAATGTTAAGTTTCCTTTGGTTATTTCTCTTCCTTAACAGACTTGGGAAATAAATGACCTTTTCTAACACATGGCATTAGTTCTGTTGGTCAAAATCATACATTCCACTTTATGGGATTTAGGAAAAGAACAGAGCTCACTCAAGTCATTGTGTGCCACAGGGTTTTTGTCAGGACATATGTGTAGGAATCAAGAAAAACTGAACCATCTGGACAAGGAATCTTGGGAATTCTGGAAGAGCTGTGCACCCCAGGCCAAGAGCTGAAAATCTTTCTTACATTTCATTCTCTTTCAAACAACCTGCAGTTCTGCATAGTTGGCATTGACAATTTTAACTGCTTTTCATTTGTCATATTCATTCTTCTGTATAGTAACTGATAAATGAATCCTTTATTCTTCCCTTCACCCCTTCCTGTATCCTTTTTGTTCTTTCCTCCTTTATTTCCTTTGGTTTTGCTACCTGGAGGTTGTGCAATCTTGAGTAAGTTACTTAGCTCTTCGATACTTTCACTTTTTCTCCAACTGAAATAGTAATATTAACATTAATAATAATAGCATATCCTCTAGGGCTGTTGTGATGATTAAATAAGTTAATACATCTATAGTGCTAAAAGTATTGCTTATTACAAGAGCTTAAAATGTCATTTGTTATTATTAACAGTTATTTTTATTTTTTTGTTTTCCTTTCATGAGTATATAAATCTATTCTTGTAAAAACATTAAATGAATACAGAAATATGTAGAGTATGTGTCAAAATTTCATTTTCTTACTTCCCATAGACACTTTCCTTGGCAGAGATAACAATTTGATATGTATAATTTTAGTTTTTTTTTTTTTTTTTTTTGAGATGGAGTTTCGCTCTTGTTACCCAGGCTGGAGTGCAATGGCATGATCTCGGCTCACTGCAACTTCCACCTCCTGGGTTCAAGCAATTCTCCTGCCTCAGCCTCCTGAGTAGCTGAGACTACAGGCACAAGCCACTACGCTCAGCTAATTTGTGTATTTTTACTTAGAGACAGGGTTTCACCACGTTGACCAGGATGGTCTCCATCTCTTGACCTCTTGATCCACTCCCCTCGGCCTCCCAAAGTGCTGTGATTATAGGCATGAGCCACTGTGCCTGGCCTAACTTTAGTTCTTTATCTATATAATTGCATACATTTATGTGTCAAACACATACACACCCCTGTAAATAAATAAATACAAACTCAAATATTCCTAACATAAATGTGACCATATCATTAGTATTTTTCTTGGAAACACCAATAGATCTTAGATATTTTTCTATGTTAAAATAAACAGTTCTATCATATATGTTTGTAGAATAAATGAATTAATCACACATATATTTATTCTTTACAAAACATCGTTCTAGGTATTGGGGATTTAGTGATAAATAACAGATAAATTCCTAGCCCATAAATGTTTTGATTCTAGTGAAAAACTATAGGCCCTAAAAAATGTGGCTCAATATTTAATATAATGTCAAGAGAAGGTAAATTAGGTAAAGAAAAATAAAGAGAGATAAAATGTAGAGAGGTTTGAGGTCAGGTTGGTTAGAAAAATTCTCCCTGGGGGTGACATTTAACCAGAGATGCTGGAGAGAATGAACCAGCCTTGAGAATGGCTGGAGAAATAAAACTAGCAGAAGAATTAGCAAGTGCAAATGCCTGTGAGTTCTGAATCAGGGTGAGTGATGGGGAAAGAGAGAAGAGTTCAGAAAGGCAGGGACCAAATTATACAGGACTGCGGTTTAACGTAAGGATGTTGGGTTTCATTTTAATTCTATTGAATCCCTGCCTCTTTTTCTAATGTATGAAAATAACATAGCCTATGTAACCCTTCTCTCCTAATGATGGAAATATGTCAAATATTTCTCCTATGAACATTACAATGAAAATCCTTGCCTCATCTTTGTGCACATGTGGCTATTTTTGCAACTTGTACTCCTGGAGTAGATCACCTGGGTTAAAAGGTGGTAAGCATAATGTAAATGCTGATAGATGCTGTCAAATTGCCTTAATAATTTTTATATTCTCACCCTTGGGGTATGGAGGTGATCATTTCTCTTTATTCTTTTCAATAGAAGACATTGTCACCCTTCCTATTTTCAATAATATGAGACATTGTCACTCCTAATTTTCAAAAATCCGTTGGGAAAAAATCATGTCTCTCCCTCTTTTTTTTTTTTGCTTGCATTTTCACTGTTAATAAATCAGTAAAAGGTTTTATAGGTTTATTAGCCATTTTGATCTTTTTTCTCTTGTGAGTAGCCTATTGATCACATTTGCATTCCAGGTCATGCTCTGGCCAAGCATTGGACTGGGTGCCTTTGAGTCAAGTTCACCCTCAATACAATCAGCTGTGCCTGGAGATTGGGGTTATACGTTACAAAACATAGCTCTTTAAGGCTGCTTTTCAACATGGGCTATAAGTAGCACACGATAACCCATAAACTCAATGGGCAAAGCAGTTACCCTGACAGTTGCCCAGTACAATTTGATGGTGAGTGAAATTAGAAATGCAACACATTATTTATTCAGCACACACTGAAAGCATATAAGCTCTACGTTAGATGTTATAAGTGGCAAAAAGTTATACAAGACAGTATCACTGTCCTCAAGGAGAGACAAGTACAAAACTAATTATAATTCAGAATGGAATGTATTCTGAATTCCCCAAAATGATACCCACCAAGTGATAAAGTAATTCTGAGAGAATGAGAAATCACATTCAACTGGTAACCCTGGTAAGATTTAGGAGTAGTAATAGTTTTTGTTCTAGATTTTAAATAGGTATAGGATTTTTTTTAAAGTGGCTATAATATTTTTGTAAAATAATTTCATGATAGTACATGACATAAAAGACAGAAGGAAAAATAAGCTGTAGTCCCCTACTGAGAGACAAACATTTTATTTTTAGCAAATGACTCAATATTTTTGAGAAGGTCCCACCAGACATCTGTGTGTGTGTATGTGTGTGTGTTTATATGAACATATGTAAAGTTTTACACCAAAGGGGACTGTTTTTTTTTCTTCTGTCAGAATTTGGTCCATTGGCCAATGAAAATACTCAGTATATATTTTTTTGAATGAATGAATGAATGTTTTATAACTTGCTCTTTCTATGTTCATAAAGGTATGTTTAACTAGCCATGTTTACTAACTGCATAGTGTTTCATTACTTGTATAATTTATTTAACCAGGCTTCTAGGCAAAAACTTTTAGGTTTATATTCAATTCTGCTTTATTTTAAAAAACACTGAAAAAATGATCTCAGGCTAAATCTATTTTATGTGTATGTAACTATCTCCTTAGAGAAAATTTTTAGGAATGCATTTTCTATAGGAAGGATATTTTAGAGCATATATGGTGCATATAACCAAACTTCTGTCCTGCATGCAAATGTGAATTACATTTTCAACAACAAGATGTGGTAGCACATGGTTTCATACACTGGCTAAAATCAGGTTGTAGAAATCTTTTGATGAAGAGAAAAACAACAGATACTGGGGCTTAATTAACAGGGAGGGTGGGAGGAAGGACAGGATCAGAAAAAAATAACTATTGGATAATAGGCATAGTGACTGGGTGACGAAATAATCTGTGCAACAAATCTCTGTGACATGAGTTTACTTATATAATAAACCTGTTCACATGCACCCCTGAGCCTAAAATAAAAGCTAAAAAAAGGATTACATTCTAGTTACTTATGTAGCAAAAAGAAATAGCGAATCAAAAGTTGATTCATTTTTTTAAAGTGGTGAACACATGGTAAGAAAGTCAATAGGTAGATGTTCTTTTTACTGTTATAAATTATGGTAATTTTTTTGGTGCATGTGGAAGTTAGAAATTCTAGTTGTTATTCAGTGTGTGTGTGTCAGGTGGTAGAGGGAGATTGGAATTGGATGTCTTTTTTAGAAATATCACTTGAGATAAAGTTTATTTGGGTCGATTTGGAGGGTACGAATGCTTTAATTTTGTATCTTCTACATATTTGTCAATTTATTTTACTAATTTTATTCTTGGAAGCCACAAGCTGTTTCTACATTTCTTAAACAGGAATAAAGATAGACATTCAGATGCAGTGTGTCTTCTTGTATTCCATAATGAACAGGGAGTGGAATCTGAACTCTTATCTCTTTCTCTATGTTAAAACTGTGAGGCTATGCTGAATTAAACAGCTTCTTACTAAGCTACAAAACTACATAAGCAGTTTAGCCATATCGTTTGGTATTGGTATTAGTATTAGGTTTAGCCATACCGAGTAACTAATCATGAATTAATGTTCAGTTATTTCCGAAGACTTTTCTGTGTATGGTTGTGCCAGTTACTCAGCTATTGCCTCTGAGCTCCAACCACATTTCTATAATGGCCTCATGATGCGGAAGCTGGAACTCTACAAACCTTATTTCCGCTTTGCCACCTGATTTCCTGTTACGCTCTGCCGAAAGGAGGCACAAGAGGGAGACTAGGACTGAAGGAGAAAGAAGGAACCTGGTCCTCCTGTTTACTCCGTGTTGACTTCCTGTCGGTTTGCAGTTCCCGTAAGCATCATCTTGGCAGTGCTTCTTCACCCTGGGCCCGGTAGTTATTCCGTATGTAGTAGCTGAATTCAGCTGACAGTTTTTCAAACACTTGTGAAACAAGCCTCATTGTGTCATAGTTAACAATCACAAGCACCTGCCAACAGTATCCTGTTCTTTCAAGTCTGGGTCTCAGCCCGTTGGGGATCTCTCTTCCAAGCTCAGAGTATCTGTTGAGCAACTAACCGGTAGCCCTCCTCAAAGCCCTGAGTTTCAGTTATGCATGACCCCTCCTCTGAGTTTCTAAATTTTAATAATTCAAATTATGTCCCTTAGTTTTTTTTTAACCATAAGGATGTATCTGCTTCCTGCATTTGCTGCCTCCATGATGTATTAGCGTCCTCTTTTTATTTTTTCAGTTCCTAGTTCACAAGTTCATATCTGGTTGATAGTTATTTACGTGACTTTCTCCTGTTCAATATCTCATATGTTTTCTATCCTCTTACTGAACCCTGATGGAAACTATGGTCATAGAAGAACCATGGGAGTTTTGTACTAAGTATATGATGAAACCAAGTTTTATGTTTTTAAAGAACAAATGTTGTTAATTCACAGCCACCAAATATATATGTATCTCCCTAGAAGAGTTCTATGAGACAGAGAGGATGGAGAAAACCAAGGAGTGAGGCCCATTCATTAAGTGCGATTCAATAAAATGTGTCCATAGAGCATTGCCCATACCACAGAGAAACTCCAGAAACCTCTTTGTACTTGTTTTCTCCAATGTCATAAAGCTACCTCTCTACAGCAGTAGCAGGATGGATTTTCTTGACTTAATCTATCTAATAATGGGTTGTTTGCAGAGCCAGGGTGTTTCAGTGACCTCGGGGTATTCTGGAAGCTGCAATTACCTACAGAGAATAACTGTGGAAATTCCTATGTGGAGAAATCCAGGGAAATGTCACGGAGGTGAATCTTTGAAATGGCCATGTTTGTAAACTGTAGTTGAAGGCAGGATTTCAGGATTTACAGCAGTGAGATAAAATTCCTGTGTGCAGTGCCTGTGGTCATAACAGATTCTTTACTTTTGATATTCATTTTCTATAAAGTTTTATGGTTTTAAAATTTCAAGTTAATCATTAAAGTTCAAGTATGTTAAATAAGCATTAAGAGACAAACTCATAGCTCTTCTGAAAATCAAAGTGATTGGAACACTACTTTTTAACTTGTGTTCTAGTTAAACAAAGTAATTGACCTGCTTACAGATACAATTTCTTTTGTGCGATTAGCTCTAGGCTGTATCAATTCAACTGTAACCCTCTAGAAGTAAGCCCTGTTAGACTTCTTCAGTTATTGATGATTTTGGATGTAATTCTGTCTGCTTTTGGAAAAGGTTACCAAAATATTTCAAATATATTTTTTTCTATCTTACAAAACTAGACACCGTGTAGCATGTGTAAATGTATTTACGTCTGTAGGAAACTTTGTGATTTAAATTTTCCATAAAGCTAGTTTGGGGGTTTTATGTAGATTATCTTATCAATTGCAAATAATGACAGTTTTGTTCTCTTCCCTACCAGTCATTTTCCACTTACTTCTTCAGCTCTATTGTCTCCAATGCAATGTTGTATAGAAATGGTGAGAAGGAGCATACTTATCTCACACCTGATTTTATGGGGAATAATTTTAAAGTTTCACTACTATGCTGTTTACGGCATTCTTTTGAAAAATCATCTATGTAGCTACTAGACTTTAGTTCAGAAAACAAAAATCACTCTAGATATTACAAGGGAGAAGGAATGTAACAGGCACGTGAAAGGTCATTGGAAGGGCTGGAGGAGAGCATTTTGGAGATGAGAGGTGATGCTGAAATTTTGTTTCACGATCACCTACCTCAGGTGTCATCAGAAGTCAGATAAATAAATTTGCTGCCACTGTCACAGTTGTCTCATACCACAAATGTAGTATCAGAAATGGAGAATAATGAATAAACATTTGTTATTGGTTCTTATTTATTAGTAACTTTTGCCAAAGGAAGATGCCTCCACTCTTTTATTAGTCAGCATCCAGAACAAGCACAGTAGTTATTTTAACACATGTGGCTCTGTATAAATATTTTAAAAGTAAATAAGTCATTATTAATATAACTCAGAAAAGAAAAAAAAAATAACAAAAACCATTAAACTGTGAAAATAGCACTTGCAGGCAGCAGTGACCACTCCTAGGCTTAGGGAACAAAGCTTTGTTGAAGAAACTTGCGGTGTTGAACCGACATTTCAGGAGATAAAGCTGTTTGGCTGGTGATCAGTTACCCTGAGGAGAATTTAGTTAGGCCATTTCTACAAGTTCTGGGGGGAAAAAATCCAACTAGATTCAACTGTAGCTAAGGAAAGGAAGTGCCTCAGCTCTGGTGTAGGAAAGAGTTAATGTAGCAGGTCTGATGTTGCTCTTCGAAGGACTGATGGTAAATACCTGCTTTCCTCCTAGAAATCTAGAACTTTGGTATTCATTCCCAGTTACGCCAGGAGAAAGTCCCAATGTGACCAGTTCCCTAATAAAAACCTTGGACTCTAAATCTCAAGTGGGATATCCTGGACAAACACACAGCACACATATTTGCAGCATTTTGTTACTAGAACATCGAATGTGTTCTATGCAATCTATTCTAAGACCTCCCTGAAAGGGAGGTTTTGCCTGGACTTTCTAGACTTTGTTGAGTCTTTTTCCCTGGCTAATCTTGCTATAAAATCATATGAACCTCCTTCTAAAGCTGTCTGGATTCTGTTTCCATTTTTAAGTTTGAGAATTCGTTTCTCAGTGTGGTTGAAGGAATGCAACTTTAACTATGAAATCAAACTTTCATGATTGAAGCTCTATTCAGGTTTTCCCTTTCTTCTGCATTCATTGTATATCAAGCTCATCTATTTAAACATTTTTAAAAGATTGTTTTTTACATTGAAGTGTTGTTTACCTACAACAAAATTTGTAAGTTTGAAGTATGCTCTAAGAGCTTTGAAAAATATATAGAGTAGTGTAATTACTGCAACAATTATGATATAGAACATTTCAATCTTCCCAACAAAATTTCCTTAAATGCCCCATTGAAGTCAGTTCCCTAACCCACCCTGCCCCTTATAATCACTGAGATGCTTTATGTAATTACACTTTGTCCCCTCCATAATTCCACATAAATGGAACTATACAGTATATAGTCTTTGGTGTCTGACTGTTTTCATTTAGTACAGTATTTTCGAGGTTCATCTGTGTTATTCATACTTAAGTAGTTTTTAAAATTGCTAAATATTATTTCTTTCTATATACCACAATTTTAAAATGTCTTCAGTTAATGGATATTTGTATCATTTCTACATTTGGGTATTATGAATATAGTTTGCTTCAAATATTTGTTTGTGAGTGTTTGTATGGAAATAAGTGCGTTTTTGGGGAGGCTAAATTTCTAGTAGTAGAAATGCTGGATTATATGATGTATTAGTCTGTTTTCATACTACTATAAAGATACTACATGTGACTGTAATTTATGAAGAAAAGAAATTTAATTGACTCTGAGTTCTGCATGGCTGGGAAGCCTCAGGAAACCTAGAATTATAGTGAAAGGCAAAGGAGAAGGAAGGCACATTTTATATGGCAGCAGGAGACAGAAAGTATTCAGGGGAAACTGCCAGACAGTTATCAAAGAATGAGCTCTCATGAGAACTCCCTCACTATCATAAGGATACCATGGGGAAACTATCCCCATAATCCAATCACCTCTCACCAGGTTCCTCCTTCAACATGTAGGGATTATAATTCGAGATGAGATTTGGGTGGGGACACAGAGCCAAATCACATCATACAGTAAGTTTTCAATTAACTGTATTATAAAGAATTAAACTGCTTTCCAAAGTGACTGTAAAATTTTACATTTTCACCAGTAATATATGAGTGTTGGCATTTCAAATCCTCTCCAATATTTAGTATTGTCAGTCTTGTTAATTTTAGCTATTCAAGTAGATATATAATTGTAACTAACTGTAGCTTTAATTTGTATTTCCCTGATGCTTTATTGGCACTAATGTATCTTTACTGAGGTATGTGATCAAACTATAAAAACAAAAATTGATAAAATGGATTCTAACAAAATTAAAACTTTTGCCTTTCAGAAGACACTATAGGGAAAAATAGAAATATAAAAAGCAATTGGAAAACATATATCTCATAGAATATTTACATCTAGAATACTAAAGACTTCATACAACTCAGTAAGAAGACAAATAACTTTATAAAAAAAAGGGGGAGTGTATTAGTTTATTCTCACACTGCTATAAAAATAGTACCTGTGACTGGGTAATTTATAAACAAATGAAAGAGGTTTTATTGACTCACAGTTCTGCATGGCTGGTTGGAGGTCTCAGGAAACGTAACAATCATGGTAGAAGGGGAAACAGGCACCTTCTTTACAAGGCGGCAGGAGGGAGAAGAGTGTTTTATTTTATTATTTTAAAATTTTATTTCGTTTTTATTTTATTTTGTTGTTATTTATCATTTGTTTTATTTTGGTTGCTTTATTTGTCTTACTTGCTTTTTTACTTGTTTATTTTTATCTTTTTCTGTTTTTTTATGTTAATTAAGCAGTTTTAATATTTCACTTTAATTTCTCTCTTAGCTTCCTCAATATATCTTTGGTTTATTTATTTATATGCATATATATGTTTATTTATTTTTCAAACAGAATTTTGCTCTGTCACCCAGACTGGAGCTCAGTTGCTTAATCTTGGCTTACTGCAACCACCACCTCCCAGGCTCAAGTGTTTCCTGTGCCTCAGTATCCCAAGCAACTTGTATTACAGGCATGTGCCACCTCTACCGGCTAATGTTTTTGTATTTTTAGTACAGATGGAGTTTTGTCATGCTGGCCAGACTGGTCTCAAACTCCTAGCCTCAAGTGATCTGCCTACCTTGTCCTCCCAAAGTGCTGGGATAACAGGCATGAGCCACCACGCCCAGCCTCTTTGTACTTCTTAAAGTTGTTCTAGAGATTATAATATGTATCTGACATGTATCCCAGTTACTTAGAGTTGATGTTGAACTACTTCATCTAAATCATAGAAAACTCACAACAGAATATTTTTATTACCCTGCATATAGATTCATACTTGCGTGATTTTTTTTTGTACATAGTTTAATTTTGCATTAAAATCTGGATATTATAGATAACACATTGTTGCAACTCTAGAGTCATGTTATTCAGAAGATTTGATTTTCGTTCTGTGATTGTGTTATGTTGCCTGGAATCAATCTAGAAACTTTGCCCCTTACTCATTTCCAATGGTAGACAGCTGTTTATCATTCTAGCCCGTTCTGATGTCTTCCTACTGCTGCTTTTTCAGTTTCTCCCCCTGTTGATTTCCTCTATGCTTGCTTGATTTGGGCAGAGATGAGAAACTAGGCAATGATTAGGATCATTCTCTGTTGTTTTCATGTTTCTATGAATTATCCTATTTTTCAGCTGTTCTGTCAGGTTTGTCTTTAAACTTGGACACTTTAGGCATTTTACCACCCAGGTTGCACATAGTTGGAAAATTCCATTTAAGGAAAAAAGAAAAGCATGTAGGTCACAAATCTGGATCCACATTGCTCTAGCTCTAAGGAGCAATTTCTGTCTGTTCTCTGCCTGCTTTTTCATAATGCTCCCCTCTGGTTTTCTAGCACATCAATAGTTTTGCCAAGGATTTTGGCAGTCTGTGCTCTGAATTTGGGTATCACAGCTCCCCACACATTCATATAACTTCCTTCCTTTACTTGCTTCCTTAATTAAGCATCAAAGAATTTTATACCTGGAAAGTATCTTAGAAAGAATGTAGTCACCTCATTTTATACGGGAAGCACCAGCAGTCTCAAAAGGTGAAATGAGTTGTCCAGGGTCATGGAGCCAGTTAATGTGTTGGATTCCTAATTCAGTCCTGATGAATAGCGGTGATGCTGGCACCAGGAGCACGGTATGGTTCTAATGCAATTGGATAGTGCAAAAGAAATGAAAGATAGCATCCCAGCCCTCAATATGCTTGTATCATTTTTAGGGAGATCAAACGTACACAACCAAGCAAATCATTAACAACTACAAAAGCAGCTCCTGTTCTAGTTCAAAATAATGCAATACTAACCACGAACTTAAGAGTGATGAGGGTACAAGCTCAGGTAACCAACCTAGAGTGCATTTGCCTTAGATGTAATAATGCTTCGGAAATCCATGTAGTATTACAGTATTTCTTCAGACTAAAAACACATGGTGCCAGTAAATGCATAATTCCTATGGGACTGGTAAGTGTCAGAAGGCTTCTGAAATTTTTCCACTTTGAAACTTTGGCAAATTAAATTTGTTTTAAGTGCTTGGCTTTTAGTGTCTCTCTCTATTATGAATTCTCTACAAATCTCTTTTGATAGAACATTGGGTTACATTTCCAGGCATACGAGATATAAGGACTAACTTTTAGGAACTTTCAGTGTGCTTCTTATCCCTGCATCTTCACATCTATTAATGAGAAAGGCATAACTTTTTCTAGAGTATTCAGTGTATCACGAAAGCTCTTGTTTGTGTATGAGGAATAGAAACTTTTTCTAATTATTTGTTCCATGTAGCTAATGAAGTGACATAGAGTTAAATTGTGGTTCTAAAACATGTGAGTTGATGAATTAACCAAGAAGTGAATAAGTTAATAATGATATAATTTTATATAAATATTTATTTTTTGATTAATTTGTAGCATATAACATAATTTTATTTAATTGCAAGTTTATATTCAAGGCTAGTTGTTACTTTTAAGATATGCTCCATTTAGTTTTTGTTTAAAGCCTTTGAGTGGTTTATAATATGAATTGGGTGAAAGTAATATCATATTATAAAAACAATCCCTTTCAAACTCTAGGAGCAATTAAAGTTGCATTCGCTAACCAATTTGTTTATCTGAATAAAAATCTTTCTAAATGAATACTTTTATTTTGCAACACTCTTGCAAAATTCCTCCTTGCTTTTGGATAGACAGCAGGCGGGCAGCATTCTGTTGCCCTTGTCAAATGGTCAAATGTCTTTGATTTGCAGAAATGGAAGGAAACTACTTTAACCATCTTCTTTCTCTGGAAAGAAGGGAAGGTTGTTGAAGCTAGAAGTAGCAAGGTATTGGGCTGATACACTGACTGAACCAAAAGCCTTGTTTGAAGCGTGATATTTTGGCAGGCAGAGAGTTGTAAGGGGTGTTACATAATGGGCTCTGCAAGTGGCACAAACTCGTTTAAGTAAGCACTTACTGCAATTAGTATTTATTGCCTGGGACATAAAGTGATTGCAAAATGCTTACATGAGTCTGAAATGACAAAGGCTTTCTGCATCCTGAGCCAGTTTATACCCAAGTGTTATTTGTAAGGATAGAAAAGCAAATACTGCCGGGAGCAGTGGCTCACGCCTGTAATCCCAGCACTTTGAGAGGCTGAGGTGTGCAGATCACGAGGTCTAGAGATTGAGACCAGCCTGGCCAACGTGATGAAGCCCATCTCTACTAAAAATACAAAAAATTAGTTGTGTGTGGTGGTGAGTGCCTGTAGTCACAGCTACTCGGGAGGCTGAGGCAGGAGAATTGCTTGAACCCGGGAGGCAGAGGGTGCAGCAAGCCAAGATTGTGACATTGCACTCCAGCCTGGTGACAGAGCAAGACTCTGCCAAAAAAAAAAAAAAAGCAAACATTATGGTTAAAAGTAATTTAGTAAGACCTTTTTATTTTTCTTTTTTGCAACAAGAAGTTAAAGTGAAAACAAGATCACAGAAACACAGAGAAGGAGATATATTTTGATAGATTCAAGAATCTATGTTTGATACAGCCTTCACAGAAAGTCAAAATTGATAACATGCTTATTGCTTTGGCTTTGGATGTTGGTTGGGAACATGGTGCCTGAATATCCACACTTCAAAGTAGATCTTACTTTTTGGAAGAGTAAAAGCTAATTACATTAGTTAATTTGAGAGGTAAGACAAGGGCTCATAAAGGTACTAGTTATTAGTACCTTATACACTAGTCTGTCTGGCATTCTTACCAGGACAGTGAAGTGTCATGGAAATAGTTGTGGTTTTAAACCTCTTTTCCCCAGATATTTACTTGGAATAATATGTTTATCCAAGTACATGTTAAAGTAGGAGTTAGATATTATATTGACTGGGGACTTGAGAACATGAGACGCAAAGTAGGTAATGTTTGATGAAGCTTGGAATGAGCCAAGAAAGGACAAATCTGGATAACACACTGTAGCCTTGGTGGTGAGGAAGGAGAAAGGAAACATAATGAAGATGGATAGTATTTTGTTTTGCCTTGAATCTGTAGAAAGAGATATTTGAATTATGTTACCTTAAAAAGGCATGTTGATATTACTCAGTAAAAGTTGAGAAGCTAAGAAAACTATGTGTGTACATATATATGTATATATATATATTTCTTTTTTTAAAAAATTCTTACCTATCTCTCTGCTATAACAAAATTAATTTCATTCTTTTTTTGTTGCAATTTAAACTTTATCTTGGTAATATTTATATTTTAAATTTGCCTATATATTTGGTATTATATTGTTACTATATAGCTATATTATATTTGTAAGCATAAATGTGTGGTATTCGAATGTTTAACAATTCTCCTTTTTTTTTCAAGTAACCCTCTGACAAAAGGCTGTATTTGTATGAAACTGATAGACTTTTATGATGGTTCAGTTTTCTTACATTAATTACATAGGTAGTATTATTTTAGTAGGAGGTCAAATAACATACTATCAATGGCAATTTAGAGATAAATAGCTTTGAAATCCTGATATGGAAGAGCTATAGAAATAACATGTGCAACCCCACATTTTTAAGATAGCCTCTGTGTACCATACGGCTAGTCCCAAATGGAGACCAAGAAAGCAAGGTCATTTTTTTTTTTTTTTTTTTTTTTTTTAGAATAAAAAGAATGAAAGAGAGAAAGGAAGAGGAAGAGATTTTAGAAAAAGAGAGAAAAGGAGAAAGAAACAGCAAAAGAAAGAAAAAATGAAAAAGAAAGAAAGAGGAAGAGATTTTAGAAAAAGAGAGAAAAGGAGAAAGAAAGAAAC